>MU159548.1:108064-174750 GCA_015888305.1 Antheraea pernyi | reverse complement strand
TCTTAAAGAACTTCGTTTTTAACCGGAACGAACAATAGTAAGGCTAAAAAAGCCCATCAGACTTCGTAACTATATAATAATAATCATAAATACAGTGGTACAACAAAATAATCCCAAGGAGAGTTGATGATGTCAGGCAGGCGGCCGATCGTAAAATTAAGCCAAATCATATACCACAACATGAGAAACATATTGTACCGACCCTACTTATGTGGGATATGGGTAAGAAGAAGAAGTGACAGTTGAACTTCAAAGAAAATGCTTATGACGGGTCCACTTAACGTATATTTGCGGTTAAAAAAACTACGTTTATCGGTCAAATTGACGTTCAATTATAGACCAACGGTTGACGACCACTGTTCTGAATAGGTGCACCGAGCGTAACCATCGGTTTGTGACTTCTGACCTTCAGTGATTTGGCCTAACACCTGCTCTTTGAATGTCAAATCCAAATCACCAACCGACGTTTAGTGCAAGAGACTGAAACATGTAGCGCGTAGATACTCCTCAACATAATGAAGTTACGATCCTATGACAATGCAATATCTTCTTAAATAAGATAAATAAAATTATAGAGGTTTGTCAAAGCTAGGCAAAAATGATGGGATAGACTGTTCTAATTTTTTTTATGTTTTACTTCTGAGCGACTTTATTAAAATATATCACAATATCTTCACCATTATCATTATATAGTATAAAACAAAGTCCACTGCCACGTCTGTCTGTCTGTTCGCAACAAACTCAAAAACTACTGAACGGATTTCCATACGGTTTGCACCAATAGATAGAGTGATTCATGAGGAAGATATTGGTATAACATTTGTTAGGATAACAGCCATCGGGCCAGCTAGCTTAATTCAAAGTTATACGAGTTTTAGGAGAGGAATAGGAATTAGGTTTTAGGAATTTTTATGAGTAATACGCGTTCAGTGCGAGTTTTATTGTCGTGGAGGAGTGGGGAAAGCGATATTGTACCTTTTTTTTCTTTGTAAATAAAATATATTATAAAAATAATTTACGACGCAAACGCAGATGCAGACATGGGGATCAGCTAGTAAATAATGGACACATAAATTTGTAGTCCATGGGCCACAACTGAAAACCAAATATAATTGTAATTTTCATCTGTGTACAAATGTTGTATTTAATATAGTAATTCCAGAGAGTTAATATTTTTTGATACTCTTTTTTTCTCCCAATATAAAAAAATGGCCTTCGGTTTTTTTATTGTTTCCAAATTTAGTATTTGCCGATAATCTCATGCCATTTTATATGGTCCAGGGCGTGTCTATACCATACCTAGAGAAATTCGCTCTTAAGTGCAGTTATCGGAACAGGCAACCGACTAACAATTATTTGGCCGGAGATTTTCAACACGAGGTTTAGGTATAGATTGACATTAGAAAATGTTCTGTCGCCATAGTCCATATAAACTGCTTGTGTATGGTCGCACTATGAAGAACGTCTATTAACGACATTCATCAAAAATCCTGATTCGAGATTCGATTTAGAAAAGGCAAATAATTATCCTATCACCTACCTCTTTTTATAATTCTCCGTGTACTAGCTGATTACAGTCCGCTTCTTTGGACATTAAAAGAAGTGATAAACGTGAATTAGATTTTAAAAAAAGTTCCTGATTGAACGTCGACAAATGTATCTAATCAATAGTTCTTTATTCAGTTTTAAATGAACTGTATATTTATAATTCTATATCTATACCAATGTTATAAAGCTTGAGAGTTTGTTTGGTTGAACGCACAAATCCCAGGAATTATTGGTCCGATTTGAAAAATTATTTCAGTGTTAGTTATCTCATTTATAGAGGAAGGCTATAGGCTATATATCACGCTAAGACGAATAAGGAGTACCACCAATAAAGAATGTTTGAAAATTTGTGATTTTTTTTCATTTTGAGAACAACCGCTACGTGTTACCGTTGGCCTAAAGTAACTAATCCACGCGAACGAAGTCGCGGGAACTGCTAGTTTATTATAAAATAAGAATTCATAACATGTGAATATTGATTCCACACGTAAAAGTTAGTATTGAGAATCGTTAACAATAATAATTGTGATGTATTTGATATTATAATGAAATATGTGCGCCTGCGACACCCGCTCCCCGCATTACGTTAACAGACGTCGGCGTGAAAGAAAGTGCCGCGCACGCACAAGTAGTCCGGTGAAGCTGTTAAGACCTTGCTTGGTCAATAGCGTAGTCAGTTCGAAAAAAAAAAAAAGATAAATTTCGGTCTTTCATTTTAATAAACTACAACTCACAAATGTCATACATAACAATAATAGTATCAAAAAACCGACGAATTCACATGTAACAAATCACTAGTTTTACTTTATTATGAACACTGGCTTCCTTATTTATCGTATTACATTATATAAAGCAATTTCCTCAATCTATCCTTTATGGTATTTTAGTCAGTTTTTAGTCGTTAGACTTCATTCAGCCTTAAAGGATACTGTATTTAAGTATTTTCATTATAAGAGAGCATTCCACAGATAAATGTTAGACGCGGGGATCCTTGAAATTACTAATATATTGAAAAAACCAACGAATTCAAATCAGACGAATCAATAGTTTGACTGTATTATGAACTTCAACATCCTTATCTATCGTATTATATACTAAACAATTTCCTCAATCCATCCTTTACGATACTTCAGTCAGTTTTCAGTCGTTAGAGGGCGGTGGGCGTGGCAGAGGTCGCCCAATGGGGTCGGAGGTCGCGACCCCACGACCTCTCGCGGGTTGCGCTCGGTAAGTAAGTGCCTAAGTGTTAACCCGCGCATACTCCTCACGTACAGTTAGAACGATTCGTGCCTAAAGTTTGACGCCCCTGAAACGTAAATGTCTCAACAAGCGAGTTCTATAAAGCCTGCCTGAAATTATAAATGCAAAATAATTTCAACAACATCGATATCTTCTTTATACCATTAAGTTTTCTAAAGAAGCTAAGCAGTATTATTAAAAAAAACAGTTTTTTTTTAGAACTGACTACGCTACTGACCAAGCAAGGTCTTAACAGCTTCACCGGACTACTAAAGCGAGCGCTTAAGGCACTCAGCCGATTTTATTTTGACAACTAGCTCAAGGGTGCTCGGCACACCTCGGCTTTGGCTGTTGCCTGATATAAAATAACAGAGATAACTTAAAATCGTAAGGACTGTGTGAAATTAAGTAGTGAAAGTAAAATTAAAATAAATAAAAGCAAATCCGAAACTATTTACAGATAATGTGTGTATCATGAAACAATCAAACCATTTTCAAAATAAAGTCACAAGGATCGGCTAGTTGCTTGTAATACTATTTTATAAATTTTTATATTCATTGCCACCACGAGATGTATGATATCATATAAAGTTAAAAATACAAGAATACATACAAATCTATTTTAAGTAAATCCAAGAGAAAAAAAATTTTAGTACACAATTTTGTGCTGCTAACTTAAGTCTAACTCGCTCCTCTCCTTTCAAGAAACTACTGAGTTTGCTAATAAGTAAAATACTTCGTAAAAAAAAAGTTATGGAAGCGAGCTTTGCAGAGCATTAAATCTACCTCTCAATAAAACCGCGTAATGATATGAACTTAAACAATTTCTCATATAAAATTGATGATTTTTTATAACAAACCTAAAGAGTTAACAATAAGGTTAGATATAAATGAGTATGTAAAAGAATGTATTGTTTTCTTCATACATTGTAACGGGTGTGAGATGCAAGCGATAAGACGGACAGACAGACAGATCTGGTAAACTACGATATACGTGAGTGTCTATCACATTTTTCATATCGGACAGTGCAAGCTATGGAGTTGCACACGAATATTTATAGCTAGTTGTGGTGTCCGCGACTCCGTTCGCGTGGAACCTAATGTAAAAAACAGGGACTAACAAAATAATTTTGGGGTGTAAGGGGTGTCGAATAACATCCAAGCCAACCTCACCTGCACGTGGTGCACCCTGCTGAATAACGGACGAGGCAATGTCGAAAATGGTAGGGTTTTACAGACCGAATAAGTCGCAACCACCATGTATATGGCGAAAAAGCCCGTCATAGTGATTCGCGTCTGCGGGTCGCGTTTCGGGATCAGCCTGTGCATATCCAGCTTTTCGCGGGCCGGTATGACATCGGCGACCGGCGATGGATACTGTGTCACTCGGTGGTCGCTATTGTTTTTGGATTGTACTGTGTTTACCATCAGACACAGTGCAGTCATTTTGTCAATAAAAAAAAATCTAAATGTATTAAGTCCATTTACTTATCGACTTTCTGTCGTGCTTAAGTTATAATTACAATAACCTTCGATAGAGTGAACCGATTTTAATGAAACCAAGACTAAATATTACTCGAGGATATGCTTTATGATTTTCGTGAGGTTTTATCATGAACGCAGTACTCTAGTAGTGATACCTGTTTAAACAAACAGACAGACAAATATTTCTAATAATGATTGAAATGTATTTTATTACTTATTCCAAGATACCTGCAACATTTTTTTTTCACAAAAATCAAAAAAGTACAGACACGTTCGATGATATTACAAAAAAGTTAAATACGTATTGAATACTTGCTTTAAAGAGGTTTCGAATTAAATGCACCGCGGTCGCTGAATGTTCGTCATCTTGCTCTTTTGTCTCGCTTTGGTTACGTTAGGTTAGACTTGCGAAAAAGGATAACGCAAACTTGCCCCGGGCGAGCGCGGTGCATTTAATTCGAAACTTTTTTAAAGCAAGCAAGTATACATTCTTATTATGTGTATAGATTTACTAGCTACACGCCTCGGCTTCCCACAGACGTATTAAAAAAGAGAATGAGACAAAGTATCTACAATACAACCATGTATTTATTTAAAGAAGTAATTTTATGTCAATGTGTCATAATTTTTCAATAACTCTCTATTCATTCTATCTCACTTTGTATGTGGATATTTTTTAACCCAAAATTTTTATTTTAAAGCAAGCAAAGTATACATTCTTATTATATGTATAGATTTACTAGCTACACGCCTCGGCTTCCCACGGATGTATTAAAAAGAAAACGAGACAAAATATCTACAATACAACCATGTAATTAATTAAAGCAGTAACTTTATGTCAATGTGTCATAATTTTTCATCTTTGTATGTGGATATTTTTTAACCCAAATTTTTTATTTTTCCGCCTGAATTCTTTTATGTATTTTCTTACGTACAAATCTTGTCCTGAAGATTAATTACTAAATTAATAAGCACAACAAAGAGAATCAACGAAATATGTGCGGTCGTTTCGAACTTATGAAGTGATCCGCTTACACACATTTGGCGATAGATGTTTATTTTTATTGATATAAACTGTCTTATACTGTTAGGGAGTTCGCTGTTTCGTACCATGCGATTTGGAACAATGATACGATAATGAAATTATTATTCATTGCTTGTATCGTGATTTTTAGTGGAAGCAACGTGAGCTGCTCTTTCTTTCATACATATTGATCACTCAACATGCCCCAAGTTTATTTATTTTTTCTCAACACATCCAACGAAGCTAATACGTGTCCTTTTAAATTTTTAAAAGAAACGATTTGTTTTGTTTGTAATGGATAAAGTCAAAAAGGACTTAACCGATTTAAAAAATTATTTCTTCTATAGAAAACTACGTTATTAGTGAATAGCGTGATGTATATTTTATTTTCAAAATTATTATTTTATTTAATTATTAAGTTTAATATAATATTTAAAACTAAGCTTACGCTATTATGTTTAATAATGTATCGTATTAGATAAGGATTGTTTATTTATTTTCATGCATTAATAAATCATGCATTACTTTAAAACTTCTAAAATTTATCACAGAAAAACATTTATCAATTAAAAATCAATTTGTCGAATGTTTCTCTACGCCATCTTAATTCTGGTAACATCACCTAATCGTGCGGGTGGTCGCGCCTGATTGTGATTGACAGCTCTACGGCAGATCACCTACCACCACACTTTCCTCCGACACCGTATCCACTACATTCAAACCGCTCGTGTCCTTTACGAACCGGTAAGCAAACCATCAATGGACATGAAACTTGCTAGAGCGATTGTGTTGAATCTGATAAAAGACTAGATTCAGAGGCTTTCAAACGTCCCTTTGATACGGTGAGGTGTCGGCGTTGGTGATATAAAATCCTGACAAGACAGCAGGATATGTGACTTAAAGCGTCTTAAATTGGTTACCATTTACCATTAAAGTAGTTATGTGAATGTAGATATTATTATATAATAGTTCTGTACATATATATGCATAATTATATATCACTTTGGATAATTTACTTCGGTTTATTTTTATGGAAAAGGCATTATTGTTGTTAACAACATTAAAGAGGTAAAATTGTGAGTTTGTGAGTCTGTGACGTTGTGACGTTGTGGCGTTATAAGGGATAATCTCAGGAACCACTGGTCGGATTTGAATAATTCTTTCAGTGTTATATAGCTCATTTATCGAGAATGGTTATAGGCTAAATATTATCACGCTAAGGCCAGTAAGAACGGAGCACAGATGAAAAATGCTTCAAAATCGAGATGTTTTTTTTTAGAGCTTCTGCTGTGTCTCAGTGTTAGCCCAGAGAACTATTACTACGCGGACGAAGTCGCGGGCAGAGGCTATAATCTATATCATCACGCTAAGTGTATTAGGAGCGGAGCAACAATGAAAAATGTTTTAGAATCGGTGTATTTTTTCCTTTTGAGAGCTTCCGCTGCGTCTTTGCCCAAAATAACTACTCCACGCGTGCGAAGTCGCGGGCGGAAGCTATTAACTAATTATATTATCTATAATCTATACTTTGTTGTTTGTAGTAGTTGTTTGTTGGTTGTAGGGGGTAATATCTGGGGAGTCGGAGAAAAATGGTCGAAAGAAAACGTTTCTTACGAACGTCGCCTTAATTACAAGATATATATGATTGAGTTCTAGAGAAAAGTTGTAGCTTGATAATGCCTATTACCGCCAAACGAAGTGGGCACGGGTCGGCTAGTAATTTATAACTTTATCTGTTTTTGTTCGTTTCGCATGCGTTAATATAGCTTTCTTATCTATACTAACATTATAATAAAATTTGTGACATTGTAGGGGGTAATCTCAGGAATTACAGGTCCGATTTGAAAAATTCTTTCAGTGTTATATAGCTCATTTATCAGGGAAGGTAATAGGCTATATATCACGCTAAGACCCATAGGATATAGCTCATTTATTGGGGAAGGTTATAAGCTATATATCATCACGCTAAGACCCATAGGGGCGGAGCACAAATGAAGAATGTTTCAAAATCGGGATATTTTTCCTCAAAGTGACTATTCCACTGAAGCTAGTACTTTATAAGTGAGCGTTTGACCACAATTTCATCTGATGTTAAATAACGAAGTAGTCTAAGATGGTAAACACGTTAAGCCTAGAAGTGACAGGCTTTGAAGTATAGTTGCAGGAACACATCAACAGAACTTAGAAACAGCTCTACCAATAACGCTATTTATGGCTTCAACATGATGTTCTCCTTCACGAAGAGCTCCGTCTCAGTTGCAAGGATCCGACACTTTTTCAACAACGTCATAATTGCTTCAAATTTAGCCTATCTATTTCTCGGAAGCAGTATATTTTTTCAATGGGGGATGGTTCGGGTGGCACCATATGTTTTTTTTCTGTACCCTTGACAACGTGTAAAATTTTAACATGATCGGTTAAGGCGTTAACGAACAACTAAACTAAACTTTGAAAACCAGCATTTTGTAAAAGACCGGCATGATCTAAATACTAGAAACTGTGACAAACTGGTCGTCCCATGTTTCAGACTTAGCAAAACCAGTAATAGTTTCTTAGGTAATAGTGTCAGGTTTTACAATAAAGTCCCAAAACATATTACCGATTTGCCGGACTGTAAATTTAAGCACCATGTCAAGCGGGTTTTAGTGTCGAAAGGCTACTATAGAGTGGATCAATACGTGAACGATGGTGACGTCTGGAATTGACTCCTCTCTGTGCATCCACTAAAAACGGTATTGTAACGTATAATGTATTTGAAATATATATATATATGTTAAAAAGATGTACCCAATCGAGTTTCTTGCCGGTTCTTCTCGGTGACTGGGTTGTTTTCCGAACCGGTGGTAGTTTTGACGTTCATAAGCGCCTTATTAGGGCCTAAACTGAATAAAGTATTTTTGATTTGATTTGATTTGATTTGAACAAATAGACAGATTCACATTTACGTTTATAATATTAGTAAGGATTAGAATTATGTTTTTGTTTCGATTTTATGTTCCTTACTTATCTATACATATAATAAGAATGTAAATGAAAAGAGTCTGTACATTTTCGATTTACATGAAAAAAATTGTTGTATGTGTCTAGGAGTAAGTAATAGGATACATTTCAATCATTTTTATAAATGTCTGTCTCTCTATCTGTCTGTTTGTATGAACACGCATCACTGCTAAAGTACTGGGTTCAATAAAATCTCATATAAGAAAATCATAAAGCATATCCGCTTCATTAAAATCGGTCCACTCTATCAAAAGTTATTGTAATTTTAATGGCGCCGCGACTTAAGTATGAGAGAGATTACTGCTACTAGAATAATGTAAATAAAATTATATTTAATTACCTTTCAGGAAGTTTTTGGCGGGATCTCGGCCTGTCATGTAGTGGATTTTATTTTTTATTCATAATCTTGTGTTACTTGACTCTATATTGTGTAAAATTGGTGGTGTTTTATGTAAATATAGTTTGTTTATTGTGCATAAGTGAAGTGAATGGAAAATAATACCACGGACCATGAATTCTGAAATGCCACAAAAATTCCATGGAAAGTTCTAACAAGTTGACCACCATCTTGTTAGTTCATTGAAATTATATCAAGAAACTTGTAATATCGATACTCACTTGACAATGGCAGTGATGGTCTACTAGAAGACTGGTTGCCAAAATGGAATGAAAGAAGAACTTGAAATACTATTAACTACTTGACAATGGCAGTAATAGTCTAAAAGATGGATTGCCAAAAATAAAGTTAAAAAAAAAAAAAAGTATCAGAGGAAAGTAGATAAGCAAATGGACTGAATACGTTTAGATGACTTTATTAGTCATTGTTTTGTACATCAGGTTACACGTGGACGAAGTCGCGGCCACAGGTAGTTACTTAATATTTTCATTATTTAGTAATATCCCATGTACTTTTATTTTACTTTGTTTCCTATGTTCTTATTTTATAAATTGTGCACAAATGGATATGAAATAATGCTAAGGAGCATCAATTATGGGATGCCACAAATACTTTTTTTTTATAGTATAGGTGGCAAACGAACAGGTGGGTCACCTGATGTTAAGTGATCACCACCGTCCATGGACACTAACAACATCAGAGGAGTCGCAAGTGCGTTGCCACCCTTTGGGGGAAGGGTTAGGGGAGGGAGGAGAGGGCCTCCGGCGCTCTCACTGACCGAACGAAACACAACAATGCAGGCACTGTTACTTCACGTCGGTTTTCTATGAGAGGGTGGTACAACCCCGGGCGAGCCGACCCATTCATGCTTGAAACCAGTAATAGTTTCAGTGTGGCTCTACCACCATTAAAACTCTCTGGAAAGTTCTGGTAATGAGTCACCATCTTGTCAGAACACTGAAATGATCACAAGAAACTTATAATATTATTACCTTCTCAACATTGGCAGTAATAATCTAGTAGATTGGTGGCCAAAAATAAAATTAAAACAAACTATCCGAAATTACTGCTCTTTCAAGTATTAATACATTACGAATACACAAAAAAGTGAAAGAAATATCAAGGAAACAATAAAAATCGAAATCCACCCTCAGAGGGCGCTACTCAGAAGTTATACTATATCGAAAGTCCACCCCACACGCACATTGTTTTAGCGCCGACAACTACCGTCCTAATGAAATTGACGGCCGCTGCGTACACACGTGATGCCTTCCAACAGATACATCTTAAGATACATCTATCTGGTAAAACTGATAAAGTAGAAGTTTAGAATTTCTACAAACAAAAAGGATAAATGTGGCGTGCCGACTTACAAATACTAATGATTGTTGAAATTTTTCTAGAATGTATCAGAGGAAGGAACCAGTGACAGAGAAGTTGAGGTGTTATAATGTTAGCATGGTATGGGCATATCATGAGGAGAGTTGACGACCATGTAACTAGAAAAGCTTTGAGTATGATAGTCGATGGATATAAGAGTAGGGGAAGAGTGAAAAAGTTATGGATGGATTGTATGAAAAGTGATATGTGTGTAAAAGGTGTGAATACTGGGATGACATCTGATAGGCGAGAGTGGAAAAGGAAAACATGTTGTGCAAACCCTACTTAGGTGGGATAAGGGTAAAAAGATGATGATTTTGAAAATATTCTAGCGGATTTCTAGACATTTCACCTTGTTTCTGTAAGGCATTAGGCAATACTCACCATATGTACAGTCCTCACCAACCTTTTTGACCGCTCTGAATATAGCCGTTAGTTCCAGCTTGCGTATAATAATGTCAACAATTTACTACCAAACAAACATAAAATATTATTATAGTATTTTGAAATTGACATTTATGAATCCTTAAATTATCTCGATATTATACATATAATCTCCCTCTTATTCCTCTTATGCCTATTATGGGTGAAGGAAAACGTCCTGATAAAACGGTTGGGCTTTTTCTAAGACCGAATTGGTATCTATTTGAAAATCTGTTAACAAGCACCTTTTTTTATATTATAGAGGGTAAACAAACAGGTTGGTCACTTGATGGTAAGTTATCACCGCCGTTCATAGACACTAGCAACACGTCAGTTCATCGTGGGTCTACCAGCTATTACCTGTAAGTGTGTTCCAGCTACTGCACTTGAGAGAGCCCCTCTGGAGTTAATATCACGTAAGATTGCGGTCAAACCTTAAAACATATATTTTTTTTAAAAAAGAGGGTAGGTCATAAAGACGCACGATAGAAATGAAACTTTTGTGTTACAGGGAAACATTTTAATAAGAAAATAGAACAAAAAGCCAACGTTACGCGGTGTTCCTAGGCAGCCACCTATCCAAGTACTTACTGCGCCCGACGTTGCTTAACTTCGGTGATCAGACGATAACCGGTGTTTTCAACACTCTACCCGATACAACGTTTACCCCCACCATTCTTCGTCACACAAAAAGTTTGCAGATCAGAACTTCCCATAAGAATTTTCTCTTAAAAAAAACGGATTTTGAAAATGACATCTTAAGAATAATATCTCACGTATACACGTGAATAGTGGCCGAGAAATTGTCGCGGACGTGTAAGCGCTTCACACCGCGTTCAGTCGAATTCGTGCGGACGATGTCATGACGTCACACACTTACCCGACAAATACCTTACGCGGTACCGACGCAACGTAGTTGGCAGCCTGTCCTACTTTATGGGAGGGTCGTACTTTACTTTACGATTTTCGAACGTCGGTACTTATTGTATTTAAGTTATATTTGTGTTTATATGAACAAGTAACAATCTTTTAAGCAATTTTAAACAATAATGTTCTGTACATATATATGCGTATATATATAGAAATGAATGTTGGTTTCTATAGCATAGTTAATCTTAAACACTGACCTATTTAGCATTAAAGCTAGAAACCCTGAGTTTCTTTTATAACAGGATTTTCATTATTGCAATTTTGTTATTATTTTCTACTAGATAACGCTGCAGCGCAATATTGGTCTACAGGTCACTATTAAATTAGTACATACCAGGTGAAAGGTTAGACACTCGCAGTATTTTATTATATAATACTTCACATTTAACATATAAAATACTAATATCAAAACAAATATTAATAAATAACAAAGAGAACTTAAGTTACAGTTTGTTCTAAGACTTTCAAAAGTATAAACACAATCGTAATAAACTGAGGTCCAATGACCGATGCACACAGTTGTAAGGAACGACCCGGAGTTAATAACCTTCGATAATAAAACGTACAATAAACCCTTTTGTTTTGTTCATACCGTTCCCACGTTTACAAACAACTGAAAGTGAAATCACCCGACGGTCATTGACACTGAGCTTTAACATAGAAGCGTATAATTTTTGTATTTTTTTAGATAATTAGGTAAAATATTAAACACCTACTTTATTGATTTAGGACGAGAATCGAGTGCAGACTATACTCCATAAATATTGCTACTGTTTAAACTTTCAGCCTGTCTATTATGAAAATACTTATATAATGTACTTATATCACAAACTAGCCTTTTCTAGGGGTCGAGACTTGCGATACTGTATATTTAATCTATCTATCGGGAATAATATATTTTTTCTAGATAAAAATGTCGCATTCCGTGTATCTGCCCAAGACTTCATGATGGTAGTTTGAGTATTTAAAGCATAAAAGCCTAACAAACAAAAGGACAAACTCACTTATGTATTTATAATATCAGTAAGGATAACAATTATGCGAAAGTGAGGTTGTTTGTTACATTTACTTAAGCCTTAAATACCCAGCCGATCATTTTAAAATTTTGTATACACGTTGTTTAGAGTACGGAAAAGATTATAGGGTATCTACCACCTTTCATGTATTAAATCTACATTAAAGCCAGAGAAGCCGCGAACAAAACCTAGTTATTAAATAACTATGATAAGTAGGACAGCCAATAAAATATCCACATTTACTGTCACTGGTCCCCACTTCAGCGTAACTTCTACCTAACTTCTACGCAAGTTTTGTCTTCTATATCTAAGAAATTAATACAAATATATGACGAGGGTATAATATAAAATTTGTATTTCAATACCGCACAGCAATATGTATCAATCAACAGAGTAAAAGAGACATAACAAGAAAACGGAGGAAAATCAAACGAGTCCCCATACAAAAACATCTGTTGCAAGGAGAATAAATTTATTCTTACCTACCTAAACCTTACTGCACCCACCGTTGTATCTTTTAGCGAAAATTCGAAATTCCAACAAGAGAATTGAACCAATTTACATAGTCATAAATACATTTGATTCCCGTCGACATTGTCTTGGGCGCCGCGGGGTGGGTCCTCACCCTGGAAGTGTTTTTTTTTACCTCAGATAAGACACGTCACGGGCTTGACAGATGTCACTGTGCCCGCCGTTCGGGTGAAACGACCGATTGTCACATTTACGAGATTTCTTTTACTGGTACATTGTTTTTGTTAGTGAAATATATTTTTTAAAGTTCATTTTTCTTTTGGCATCTAATCTTCTAGTAGATTATTACTGCCATTGTCGAGTAAGTAGTGATATTGTGTCGAGTAAGTTTCTTGCGATCATTTCAATGTTGTAACAAGATGGTGGCCATCTTGTTAGAACTTTCTTAGGAGTTTTTGTGGCAAGTCAGAATCCATGTTCCGTGGTATTATTTCCCATCCACTTCAATTGTGCACAATAACCAAATTACGTAAAACACCACCAATATTACAAAATATAGAACCAAATAACACAAGAACATGAATAAAATATAAAATCTGCTATATGACATTCCAGTATCCCGCCAAAACTTCAATATAACAGTTACTAAATTACTATCGAAGAGTTTTTGTAGCAACCCTAACAAATCAAGAAGGTTTTATAACAACTAAATTACTTTGACAGGTCAACTCTATTTTAGAAACATTTATGTTCTCTTTTTATTATTTTTTAGTATATTATCAAAAATCAATTACTCTAATGCTCTGATAACGATGAAGTCTTCGCTATCAGAGTAATAACCATTACCTAAAAACATAAGAACCTTTTATCAGTTCGTAAATTGAAATATAATGAAAACAATGATAAAAATACGAGTTTTTGGTGACAGTATTAATAAAAAATATATAGAAAGCGAAGTGATGATTGCAGCTCTCTCTGACCTCCAGTCGATAGACGTGCATTTGAATACCATATATAGTATTTGGAGATAGAGATTACTGTAAAGAGAGCTTAGTACTATGGCTGGCTTTTGTTTCAAGTTTTTTATTTTCGCAAAGAGCATACGTACGGCTACGGAGTGGAATTCACTCCCGGCGTCTGTCTTCCCGTCATCCTATAACTTGGGAGTCTTCAAGAGTAGAGTGAACAGGCATCTAGTGGGTAAGCGCGATACATCACCGGCCTCATCGTCACTTACCATCAGGTGAGATTGTGGCCAAGCGCGTATCTGTTGAACATTAAAAAAAATTTGGAATTGGTAATATAAAGAGAGAGAGAGGTGATTGCAATTTGATACGAGTCAGTACTCACTGCTTTGCTGTGTTGCATGAGCATAATATTAAGGCACCAAGATTTGTTAGTTCTGATATAGATAAAAGACAGAGAGACAGTCAGAAAGACAGAAAGACAAAGAGAGTCGTGGTAATTCAAAGTCCGTTAAATGTCTTAAAGTTAACAATCACAATAAGTTTAACAATCACATGACACAATTATCGAACGATTTTATTGCAGACTCCTTCTCCATCAAGCCTAAAAGATCGAATGGATATATACGAAGATTATCACAAAGCATTATGTGCCCTAGTCTTTTCGTGCTAAAGCTGGGGTAATCTCGAAGCAAGTGTTCAAAGTTTTGCACTGAGGTGTTATCGTAAGGGCAGGTAATGTCGTCAATGACGTCAATAATCTTAAATATCTTAATCTTATTATGACTGGCTAACTAACATCTTTAAGATAGTAGCAACACGCTGTGGTATTTATAACGACATTGGCTTTCACTGGCAGTTCAGATATGTAACGTTTGACATAGGACTTGATCAAGGCAAATCACTAAGTTATGCTATCGGTTTTGTTTCATTTTCGCAAATTATTATTATTTACTTCATCATTATTATTATTAATTAACTTAAACATAGAGAAGTACTATAAATGTATCTTATGTAATATTTAATTTTGGTATAAAATAAAAACTTCTATAGGATTAGTGAAATTGACTGTATTTTATTAAAATTCAATCGGACAAACCCAAACGCAATCAGTAATTTACTACTTGATAGGGGCATTAATTGTGGTCATGAACAGAACCTTGAAGAGCATCCATCCTTTGACGTCAATCATTTCTGTTCCGTATCAATTTTGTTCAGGCTATTTCTGGAAGACTTGTAATGGCATCGACACATCTTGCGATGGGTCTGCTCTCCATGATTCGGCTACTCTCTCTAAACCACTAGTCGGCCAGTGGAGTAGGTTCAACTACAAGTATTATAAACTATTCTAGAGTGGATCAATATGTGAACGACGGTAATGTCTGGAATTGAATCATCTCTGTGCATCCAGTAAAAACGATTGTAACGTGTAATGGATTCTAAATATTATATATATATGTATATTTGTTAAAAACCAAATCGAGTTTCGTGCCGGTTCTTCTCGATAACTGGGTTGTTTTCCGAACTGGTGGTTATTTTGACGTTCCTTCTTAAGGCCTTTTTGAACTGCCGTCACTGCATCTAGTCAAGTAATTTACCAAACTTCAGCATTTTTAACTCTATCATACGGGCATTATCTTCAGTAATATTATCGACACTAAAATCCTTAATTTCAAAGCATCAAAAACCTTTACACACGACGACGGTGTGATACCTCTCTGTATACGTTCCCATATTTGCTTACCGTTAATAAAAAAACCTTTGTCAAAGCGCTGTCCTAAACCGTATACCTCTGATTAATGATGTCAACCCGCCACCGGCCGTTCGGTCCCTTAGACCCGTTGCTAAGAAAACAAACGTCAAAACGCTAATGATACGAGTAATCGTGCAGAATAATTGCCGGCTCGACCATTAGTGGTCTCAAATAGAGAATACCTATAAATTTTACCGTTTACGGTAAGAATGACCTGTTTGCCCAGAGCCAGGATGACCAGTTGAACAAATAAGCTGTCGTGACATCATTAATTATATGCTTTGTTACTCTACCTTCGCACGGATGTCGTGGGATATTCGCACGTTTATATTTAATTTATATGTACAGTTGATACAACCTTTACTAATTTCTAATGCCCGTTAAATTGAAAAGAATTATCAAGTAATCAGAAATTTAGATACTAAAAAATACAGATGAAAAGCTAAAACTTGCATTATTGATACAGTCAACTGTACCGTGGAAATAGAACAACACCAAAAAGAAAACAGCAAAAATAAACCTACAGTAGTACGATTTAATTAGAAATTGCTGTCATCAGTTTGCATGCAGCAAAAGTGGGAGTGAGGATTATACCAGCAAAATCGTTATAAAACCTACTAAAAAGCTTTCTTTTCCCAAAAGCAATCATAAACTCTGTTTAAAAGTACATATAAAGTAGTATTAATAGGTTTTTACCACATTTGAGTAATGCGTATTTATAGGGACCATACATTTAGGTTATAAGCCCCAAGCACTACCGCGGAAGTCTCTTCCTACGTCATGGACGGGTCGAACACGAGGAATACATGAAATCCTAAGAATTTTGCTTTTCTTGTTTGTCTTACAGCTACCTATTTCCATTGAATAATACTGCTATATGTTTTAATATCCTGAAGATTTATTTAGAAGGTGAAATTACTGAAATCTGTGAAAAACACTTTATTATTACCGCGTAATGAAACCCACATTGGAATAATAAATGGCTTCATACAACCAAATGATTTTCTTCAAGCAAACTATGGAAAACTTAACCCCTTTCCAATTACCACGACGCGTCACATTTTGCACTAAGTGTCTTTATTGTATATTACATCCTCTCGAAACGCGCCACATGTGTCACAAATGCATTAAAATCTTGAAAATTTCCAAAACTTACCCCTGCGTTGTCGATTCGTTTTTAACACATTGCTTGCCCAAAAGAGACACGACCATTCCTCTCACTTTCCGGCAAGGAATGTAAAACGAAAAGTAATTCAACCGCGGTGAATCGAATCCTCACTTCGCCAGAACGACGGGAGTTGTCATCAAAGACGCATCCTTGGTGGGAATCAGTTTTAAAAGCCATTAGAGGACGAAGGGAGAGAGGGATGTAATTAGGCAGCGTTAATATTTAACAAGTGCGACGCCACGGAGATTAGCGTAACAGCGCCCATCTGCGTCCAGGCACCTTCTGTGACTTGTGACTTTAAAAAAGCCACTCTGTCAACGCGATCGTCAAAAATTAATTTATGCCCTGGCTTTTTGCAAAGAGGACTTAGCCTAATGGATATGAAATGTCGAAAATATTCAGAACGTTTCATCGGACAAGTTTATTATTAGAAAAGATAGCAAGCAGAAGTTATAATATTACAATTACAGGAAAATATTTTTCAACGATTTTAAAGGAATGTTTCCTTTTAATTAATCAATTGTCAGCGTGTCGATAAATAAAGATTTATTAGAACCAGAAATTTAAAAAATTAAGGAATCTATATAAATAAAATGATTAAGGCTAAAAACTGCTGGATAGATTTCGATCAATTGTTTTTTGTTCTACTTCTTCTGGTGGTGGTGATGGTTCTTATCTAATAGTCTGATGTAGCCGTTAAGACCTTGCTTGGTAAATAGAGTAGTCAGTTCGAAAAAAGAAAGAAAATGGTTCTTATCTAAAACGTAAATATATCACAATCTCTTCATTTGATTTAGAACGAATAAAATTTTAAAAGCTATGATTTTTATAAATACAAAGCATTCAGCGTTGTGTCATTTCTTGCCGTAGAGAAATGGGGCAAGCGGTGTGATGCTCATGCAAAGAATAATGCAGGAAGTCGCGGGTATCAGCTAGTAAATAATCAAGGCTTTTTCGTTAGCTCATATATTTAAAATGTTGGGTGGTTGTTACTTCGCACTTCCGCTTTAAATTGTTTGACCATCTCACGTCTTACTATAACAGAAAACGATTCTAAAACAACTAAAAGGCGTCATTAGTCGTCGGTTGAACTCGACGTTGGCGGATGGTTGAACCCACCCTCCATTTATACTGTAACATTATATATAAAGTCATATAAAAGATGTAAAAAATTTAAAAAAAGAAATATATAATTAAATCAAATATGTTGGGAATTGATCTACTACGGCTAAAATTCATTCCACGTGTTTGCTCCTTCATGGAGATTCTTCAAATCGATGATGATTCTTCCAATGCGAGTGGGCGACTCATATAAATAACAAAAATCCACGCAAAACTTTTTGAAACTTCTGTGTTTTTTTCTTGGTCCAGTCTAATCTCCGAAACAGTTCGACTTGCCGAGTTATAAGATAAAGTAATATATATATATATATAATAGTGCACGACTGGATTCCGACGACCACCCAACAAATGAATACCTACCATTTAGGCACATGTAAGCCATAACGTTACCGGACCGACCAATGTTACTATGTCCAATAATTAAACAGGACTACTAGATCGATAATCACCACTATAAAAAATGTATTAAGATCTTCTATTAGTGATATAAGATATAAGGTGGTAGAGGCACGTTGAAGCTATTCCTGGTTTCAGCATGAATGGGTCGGCTCGCCCGCGGTACTACCACCCGACCCACAGAAACACCGACGTAATGCTTGCGTTGTTGCGTTTCGTTCGATCAGTGAGAGCGCCGGAGAAACACCTTCCCACCCTTCCCCCCTCCCCGTCCCTCACATCCCCCTCCCCCCCAAACACAGGCTGGCAACGCACTTGCGACACTCCTTGTGTTGCTATCGTCTATGGATGGTGGTGATCACCTGATATGACCCACCAGTTCGTTTACCTCCTATGACATAATATATATATATATATATTTTTTGGCATTGCTTTTAAGCCTTACTAAAATTTTCTACCATCCACGGAATCTTTGTTTTCCTTAAATTACATTAAGTTTATAAAGATCAAACACAGCGGGGAATGAAAACCCAAAAATCTGTAAGTTAAAACATACCGGTGAAACAGGCAAATGTAATCCTTTCACCCTTTCTCTGCAATTAGAATTAGATGCAAAGATGGTCCCAAACATCTGCGGGTTAACTAATGGCGAATGCATTATTAAAACCCCGCGGTCGGGTCCGCCGAGGGTCGGAGACAGATTATGTTATTATAGATTTAGGTTTCTGGGCGATGTGTTGATGAGATGAGCTTTTAAGTAATTTAAAATTTTAATTAGCTGATCCTTACGAAAGCAAATACATCGATGTCTTATATTATATGAAACTGGTTGATTATCTTAACAATAGTTTTTCCTACTAAAATCAACCTACTATCCCACTTCTCCACGGTATAAAACACAAATCGCTAAACCGGTAGAATTTATAAAAAAAAATCTTACAACTTTAATACGTAATTCTGTAATATATTAAAATAACGTGATTTTTAGAAAGAACCAAATGTGTAAGAAATAAAATGAAATAAAAATTTGGACGAAATCTATTCGAGTAGTTTTTGCTTTTTTAATAGTCTACTAGAAGACTGGTTGCCAAATATGGAATGAAAGACCTTGTAATACTATTTACTACTCGACAATGGCAGTAATAATCTAAAAAATTGGTTGCCAAAAATAAATTAAAAAAAAAATCTAATAAAGAAAATTTATATATATTCTCTCACAAATTATTTATAGTCATTTATTAAAAAACAACTCCAAGAATGCTTCATCATCGCCAATCCTTTCCCATAAAGAAAATCAAATGACCTCAGACCCATCATGAGAATCTCCGACCTAATCCGTCACAGTCAGTCTTCAGGGGTGGATTAGCATACGCAGAAATCACAATAGACGACTCAAAAATTTAATGGACGGTCCATGAATAATCACAGTCTACACACAATGGGGTTAAACAAAGGCAAAATCTATAAAAAGCTATATTAATGTCATAAAATTAATCATACCCGGTCGGTTGGACCGGTCCCAGCTAGATACAGGTTAGTCCGTTAAACCGACTGTTTCGATTATGCTTGAATACTTTTACTTGCAATTTATTTTGATTTGCGATAAAAAAAGTGCGTGCGTACAAAGAACATATGTCAGAAGTGAAACTTCTTTGGCGAACTAATTTATATTATTTATATTTATACAAATTTAAAACTTTAGATTTCCGAGACTTGAAAAATAGATGAAAAATCTGCGTTTACTGCAAATGACGTCACTTCCGTTGCATCTGTAAAAATTTTACCCTCATGCGCCTAAAGAAGTTTCACTTCAAAATAGTTTTGAAGGATAATGCAAGTGAAAAATGTATATAGGAATCTTATAATAATCATTATTATTGATGTTATACTTCTTTTAGCGCGTTAGGGATGTAGTCCGGTGAAGCTGTTAAGACCTCGCTTGGTCAATAGCGTAGTTAGTTCGAAAAAAAGCGCGTTAGGGAAAAATGATGAGAGTAAATTTTTACGATGCGCGCGCACACCGACATGAAAACCCGACACCCTGAAGTTAACTATAGTCAACATTTTGTTTCTTTGTATTTGTTGTTTGTATTTCTTTGTATTAAAACTTTCAATGTATTAAATACCTTTTTTCTATAGTTAGTCGTTTTTTCTACAAACGTAGAATTAGGCAAAAGATAAAATTTTTGAAAAGATTTTTATCTTGTTACGACAGAGAAGTATAACTACTAACGCGTGTAACATATACACACATATTTTTTACATATTATTAAAAATAATTGAGTATTTGCGACGCTATTTTTTTATAGTTTTAAATTTTAATCAATTAAATACTTTTCTTAAAGCAACCTTTTTATAGAATCTTTTTTTGAAAGAAACTCAATTTGGGAGTTTTTGTCGGGATTTTAGTCTTTCATGTAGTAGATTTTATATTTTACTCATAATCTCGTGTTACTTGATCGTGGTAATCTCGTGGTACTTTTTACATTTTACGTGAAAAAAATTGTTGCAGGTGTCTAAGAATAAGTAATACAATACATTTCAATCATTTTTAGAGATATCTGTCTGTTTGTATGAATACGTATCACTGCTAAAGTACATATCGATCAAGACGATATCCTCGAGTCTTGGTTGCATTAAAATCGGTTCACTCTATCAAAGTTATTGTAATTTTAATTATGACGCGACTCATCTACGAGAGAAAATAAGTAAACGGGCTTAATACATTCGGATGATTTTATTAGTTACTGTTTTTTTTTTAAATTAGATTTCACGTGGACGGAGCCGCGGGCACAGCTAGTGCTATACTAAGAATATAAACCTGGAGAGTTTGTTTGCTTGAACGCATTAATTTCAGGAAATATTAATTCGATTTGAAAAGTTCTTTCAGTGTTAAATAACTCATTTTGTCGAGGAAGGCTATATATTATCACGCTAACACGTTATTTATACATGTAATATAATCATAAATCAAACCGGACCAGTAGTTCCTGAGATTAGCGCATTCAAGCAAACAAACTTTTCAGCTTCATTATATTAAATATAGATATGTATCTATCTATCTTTTTCGTATTTGTATTCAGAGTGACAGCGTGAACTGTGCATTGCACCCATGTAAATGTTATGGACAAAACGTAATCATTCTCATCCTTCAGAATAATCTTCAGGTTACAAGGTTTGTTCAAGACTATGGTTCACGGAAATCACGTGTTGTAACAATATTTTACACTGCCTGCCTGCTCTAAACGACACGGCGACACTGAGTCTATTGAAAAGTCTTTGGAGCGAGCAGTGGCGAAATTTCCCTTAGAAACAGTGCGTAAATACATAGATTCGTGGCCAAACACATTAAAGGCCTGTATAAAAGCCAAAGGTAGCCATTTCGAATAGAATATATATTTATTTTTTGCTGAGACTAATAAATATGTAGATATAAATTTTAATAATATTACATTACTTCATTTAAAAAATGTATTTTCATTTGTAACAGAACTTATGGGCGGAGTAGGTATAGGTATGCTTAACTTCAGAGTCTGAAAAGTATGTACACGGGAATTGAGATATTAAAAATTTGCATGAAATTTACATGTGTTCACCGTAAATTATGATAACAGAACTTTTCCGTTACATTTTTAGTAAATTCTTCTGGCAGAAGTAAGATGTACAGTAGCTATTTTTTGATTTGGCACGTCGGTTCTAAGACCGAGATTATCAGTTAAGTTCGGTTTCGTATAGAGTTATATTTTTCTATCAAAGTCATTGCACTGTGCGACAGAGAGAGAACGGTTTACAAAACTGAAGCAAGTCGGACGTCTCTCCTCATTCTCTCCGACATGCCGAAAAATCAAATATCGGGTACTATAAATCAATACCCACTCATAATTTCGAATAAATTAAATGTACAGAAATATTGTAAATTATTTTCGTTACTTTATAATGTGCCTGCCTGTAGTAAACTTTCAAATATAATGTAAAAATAAAGGGATTTATTCAATTTGTTTAAAATTCCCAAAAAATTGAGTTCATATAAATATATCTCCGAGTACAATTTCATAATAAGGATTTTAATTATTATTTTGCAGTTCAAATTTGAATTAAAAACCGTACCTTTTCTATCACATAACGAAATTAACAAACTTGCAGACACCTTAGAATGATATCAAGTATCATTATAATAGGCAATTAGGACCCTGAAAAACTGCAATAACCAATATAAACGGAGCTATATTCCCAACTTGCCACAGTTAAAAACCTGTTCAAATTATTTTGGTACATCTAAGATGGGGTTGCACGGTAAGGAATGGCTATTTGTTTTCTGCCGTCAACTCTTAAACAAACAATGCATAAATAAATGCTTTTGTACTTTACCCATACGTTCTATTGTGTGCATTGTCACTTTTGTGGCCTTTGTCATTGTCTTTTTTTCGTCTGCCTTCCGTCACGGTTGTATTAGACTAGTATAACTGCCCATCTTGGTTTTTAAACTGTTTTTATTTGAACAAAACTTTAGTACGATACTAGCTATGCCCGGGACTCAGTCCGCGTGGAACCTAATGTAAAAAATCAGTGACTAATCATCTAAATGTATTAAGTCCATTTACGTATCTACTTTTCTCTCATACTTAAGTCGCGTCGTCATTCAAATTGCAATAACTTTTGATAGAGTGAACCGATTTTAATGAAACCATGGTAAGATTTTATCGTAAACGGAGTACTGTAGTAGCGGTACGTGTTCAAACCAACAGACAGATAGTCATTTATTACTTAATCCAAGACATCTGCGACAATTTTTTTCACAAAAATCTAAAATTACAGACACGTTAGATTTACGTTCTTATGATAAATACAGATAGTTATTTTTAATTTGAAAAATATAATAAGACTGCTGTTATTAAAGTATTAGATAAATATACTTAAATAACGTTAAAGACTTTTTGAAGTGAAAGTTCTTATACGGTAGGGAAAATTTTTCGTCACGCGTTATGCTTTACGCAAGGTAAATTTTCTTAGCAGCTATATATTTGCTTTCTTTTTTTGTAAAGTTATGCAAAATTAACTCAAAGTCAAATTTCATAAATCAATATAATTTTCATATCTACTCATAATAAATATTACGTGAACTCTTCAAATAAAATGTATTCTTTCACCTTCGAAATTCTCAAAATTTCTCTCGCTGTTCCAGCATCATACAAACGTCAATCAAATACCACACAACTAGATGCCAGAGGTCGACGATGAACTTGGTCTGCAACTATTACAACATTGTTTTACCATCCATCAAATGTACTAACCTTGTAACCCACCCAGATTTTCATAGCACCATCATAAAGAATGACACCGCCAACGGCAAATTAAACTTTGTTCTCTACATTCGGTAACATCTCCCTTGGTTTTTTGCTTATACATAAAGCTAAGAGTTGCAAATGTCCGTAATTATGGAATCTAGTCGCTTTACTATAGAATGTCAATAGACTTATCACTTACATTTCTGGTAACAATAAGTTATTTTACGTTAGATTATCTAAACTATAGTTTCCAAACTTTTAACAGTTTCAATAATCTAAATTAAGTAAAAAAAAAGTGTGTGTCTTTGGCGTAACAAGATAAAAATCTTATTTGAAATTTTGTCTTTCGCCTTATTCTACGTTTGTAGAAAAACGACACTAAAAATAGCAAAAAGGTATTTAATACATTGAAATACAAACAACAAATACAAAGAAACGAAATGTCAACTATAGCTAACTTCAGGGTGTCGGTTGTTGTTGACGTGGTAAAAATTTACTCTCATCATTTTTCTCCAACGCACCAAAAGGAATATAACACCAAAAAAAATTTTTTTTTATAAATTTAATATACAAAAGTGTATATTCAATTATATAATTTTTTGTTGTTGTTATGAAGTAGTAAACAGATACGCAGTCCTGCTGATGTTGATGGGTCATTCACTACAGCTCATAGCAAAGTTCAAACAACCTAAAAAAAACACAGTTTTGAAGAAAATTACTAAAGGCCGCTACTCCTAAGTATTGGTTTGGTATGTCTCGGTATATGCCAGTAACACTAACAATACGTTTCGAACCAAAACACAGAATAATGAACACAGTATAGTGAACACACACAAAAACCCTAAGAAATTGTTAAAGTATTCACGATTTTGCATGTCATACTTACGCATGAATAGATTAATAAACAAAACTAATCATCCAAGAAAATGTATATTTTTAATAAAGGCATTTATCAAATAAACTTTAAAATAAAAACGACTTATATCGCATTACTAATACTTCACCTTTGTCCTCATTTGGCAAGTATTAAATTACGAAGTAATTCCGCTTACTATAACATCACAAGCTCCCTGACTATATATTTTTTTGCTCCTAAACATTCATGTCATTCCGTCGAGTAAACAAGTCCATACAATGAGCCAGTCACTATCCCTTTTTTATTAAAATCGGTGGCTGAATGGCAACAAAGGGTTTTGTTCTCATTATACATAATCGGAGTCGCTCAGGTGTTATATTATACGTAGTTAAGTAATAATGAGTACGCATAATCGGACGTTAATGAAGGGCTGTGTGTGCTTGTATGGCTTTTGAAGATTAAAATGAACGTGCTAAATATAAGTAATGATTTTTTTTAGGTACATTATTCAGAAAGATCGCAATCTAGAATTCTATTTTAGATATAAAAAAACTCTGTCAACGAACTGTGAAGGATAAATCTATTGAACTCGTATTAGAAAGAAAAAGATCAAATAATAGCGCCATTTTTTGATTCTAAATAGATAAAACTAGTGATCGCTTAGTGACCGAAATTCACCTACGATTGATAATTTTTTGAGCTTCGTTTTTACTGAGCTTTTTTTGCTAAACCGTTTCCAAATATTGTAGATTATTAGACGTAGATAATGATCGTGAAGTACGAGGAATAGAGTCTTATAAATAAATGCTTTGACTCGTAGATCGTAAGACGAAAAAACTATTTCCACTTTTTTTTCATGACACCGAAACACATCAAAAAGAATAAATAAACCTGACAGACTGAGGAAGGTGTTCTTATCTGTTTTCTCTCTTCCTGTTTATGTGTAGATAATTGTAAGCTACCTTATATTTATCACTAACTTTTGCACACGTTAATATAGATTTGCCCAATCCCTCGGGAGCAGTCCTTTTTTTTATGAAAGGTATTCCGCGATGGTGATCACTTAAAATCAGGTGACCCAACTGTTCGTTTGCCTCCTATAATATAAAAAAAATGAAATCGGTTCAGTAATTAAGGCGTGAGAGCATAACAAACAAACAAACACAGCCACATTCATAATATTAATAAGGATATTGTTAACCGGTGACGACTCGCCACATTATTATTATACTTTCATTATTATATCATTTCAATTTATGAAACCTAGAGTGATAAAGAATTTTGTAAAAGTTTTGCGCATCGTATCGTATTCACTCGTGTCTGCTTTATAATAAAGAAAATATTTTCCTTGATATTTGAATTATCATCATAATTGTAATAATTCAATCATTTGTAACATGACTTTGTTTCTAAGCAGTAATTATATGTAGCTCAGATTATTCTCTGAAACGTCCTCTATCCGCCATTCTAAGTCTCATTGTAATCGGTCAAGTCATTTCAGAGAACAGCGCGGTGAAAAAGCAGTCACTTTTTAAGATTGTCTCCAACATTTTTGATATACTCTCTTGCGTTATTTATCACCTGCATATCTCAATCCAGTATCTTCCCTATTTCATTTTTATACACGAGAATTAACAAAGAAAGCGTGCGTGTCGCGTGTTTTAAATGATAAAATACATTTCAAATGTAAAAAACTGACCTCGAGGGATGCTGCGTCGTCAGCTTGACCTTACCGAGTCTTTATTGTAATGGAGATTTTTATTGGTTGTTAATATGAATTATATCGCTAGATCAAAAGTTACTTTATTGGATAATAGTATTATCTATTGATGTATTTTCATTTTTTTATTACTTTTTATAAGTGTTACCTATGATCCGTTCAACTGTGTTCTTAACCTTGGAATATAAAATATTCGATTTAAAATACTTTCTATGGGATGCATTTGGGACTGAATATTCTGCAACATAATTAGAACTGCATTAAACGTTTTACGACAATTGTAAAGTGATTTAAATTATAATAATCCTAATAAGCTTTATAATTACTAAAAAAATAAAAATAGAGTTAGAGTATATATCAGCGTGAATATTGAAACTATACTAATGAACAGGCGGAAGTGTCGAACCCAATAACAAAACACTAATCACTCTGTGTTTGTATTAATGACTTATAATTATTTTTATTATGTATGTAGTACTTAATAATCTGATTATTATTATTCTTACAAATAAAACTGACCACTACAATTTATATGCATATAGTATAACGGAAATCAATTTTATGGGAACATAGAATTCATATTTCATAATTCGTCCCCAGTCCGGTATACGAAATCACTAATACCGGAACCCGTTTTGGGCAAATCCGTCATTAATTTGAACATGTCCGGACAAAGGGCGCCTTCTTCGCCCCTTAAGGTCTCAAAAGACTACAAGCATAATAGTGGATAGTCTACGCACTCGTTTAAGAATGATAAATTACCCAAATGGACTCGGTATGTCCATTCCCACAGATATTAAAAGCTGGCACAAAAGATGTAACCCCCAAGTCGACCGGCTCCCGCTGCGTCATAGAAAATATTGCGAATACTCTAGCCTCATTGTTTGGACCTCGCATGCAAATCCTTTTGAGGACTTTTTGGTTGGAAATTGGAAAAGTTTTATTGGCGAATGACTTTGATCTTGGTTTTTTTTTGTTTTAATGCCTTTTAATCACTGCAATCTCTTTTTATAGTGAAATCGATTCGACATTGGTCCCGGTTAGGTCTCTAGATTAAACCCAATCGTGGCGGATTATTATGGTTATTATTCTAGGTATTTTTTAAAATTCTTGAACGATTTCTTGGAGTTTTTATTGAATAAACTATATTTACTTTGTTTTTAAGTATTGAAACAATCGAAGACTTATTTCCCGAACAACTTTTTTATTATCATAGGATAATCATTTCAATGCAATATTTAAAGTTCATTAAAGTTTATTTGATTTAATAAGTAGACTTATTTTTTTAGTTTACATAAAACTCATACGTAGGTATATAATAAAATATCAATTCTTTAATCTATAACTTAATTCAAATCCATAATTTTTTTTTTCTCTTTATTGTAGCACGGCAAAATGACTGCACTGTGCCTCATGGTAAGCACAGTATAATTCAAAAACAATGGCGACCACCGAGTGGCACACGATCCATCGCCGGTCGCCGCTGTCATGCCGGCCTGCGACAAGCTGGATATGCACAGGTTGATCCCGAAACGCGACCCGCAGAAGCAAATCACTATGACGGGCTTTTTCGGTATGGTGGTTGCGACCTAGTCAGGCTGTAAAACCCTACCACCCCGCTTTCGCCATTGCCTCGTCCGTTATTCAGCAGGGTGCACCACGTGCAGGTGAGGTTTGCTTGGGTGTCTCAAGTCTTATGATGTTATTCAATACCCCTTACAGCCCTCAATAACCCGGAATAATAGTGGATAACAAAAACAACTACCAATAGGTAATAGAGTACATAACACCAAAAACTGTCGCACCAAAAACAAATGAATTCCTAAACTCGTGTGATGTTTAAATCCCTTTGTTTTGCAACTTTAGTAGCGGTATATATTCTACTTTATTTGATTATTGTAGTAACACAAGTAAATAGGGCTTTTTAGAGATTTTCAGAATAAAAATCATAACCATCATATAATATTATGTATATGCAAATGTATATTTGGTTGTTTGTTACTCTTCCACGCCTTTACTACTCAATCGGTTATTTTATATGTAGTAGAGTCACACTGAAGCTATTACTGGTTTCAGCATGAATGGGTCGGCTCGCCCGGGGTACTACCACCCGATCCACAGAAACACCCACGTGAAGTAACAGTGCTTGCATTGTTGCATTTCGTTCGATCAGTGAGAGCGCCGTAGGCAAACTTCGCCTCTCCCTCTCCCTCCCCTTCCCTCTAAACAAAGGCTGGCAACGTACTCGCGGCTCCCCTGATGTTAGTGTCTATGGATGGTGGTGATCACTTAACATCAGGTGACCAACATGTTGGCTTGCCACCTGTAAAATAAAAAAGAATACAATTTTGTGTACCCTTTGTCAGGGATACAGACAATGCTGGATACCTTTTATCCAAAAAAGAATAGGATATGTAAAATCTACATTAAAGCAAGTGAAACCAAGGGCAATAGCTAATCTCCTTACAAATATTTAGCAACTAACCACCAAGATACAAAGGTGTTTTGAACAACTTTTAATTACTTGCACAATGACTTAGCTATTGAGAAATCTACAAATAACCGATTATTTTCTAATTGCATTATTCTTTCAGAAAGAAAAGCCTTGACACTAGTAAATATTACTGTGAAATCAGTCTAATAAAAGAAGGTATTTGCGCAATTATTTTGTACACTTTCTACAAATACCACAAAGGTATTAATGGTAATAAGCACAGTAGAAGTCATATCTTCCTACTGTTTTCAAAATTTACAAGTACAACACCGTAAGAATTGACTAAGCGATATGCATCAAGCAAACCCATCTCGGAGACTTGAATAATACTGTATAATACCATCATTAACGCGTGTCCTGCGAGACAGATGTCAACTGAAATCATTTGTCACTCGACTAGCGGTGGTCTGAGGCTTTTGGACTGATTGGACTCTTCAAATGCAATGGATTCTTATGAACTATGATTTGATATCGAGATAAATATATAACATTGTATAATAAAAAGTCGGTCCTTTGCTCACATGACGGAAGTGAGAACGTTTTTTATTATAGCACGGCAAAGTTACTTCAATAATATTGTTTTTGAGCATAGTATAATCTAAAAACAATTACTACTATGGGTGAGGAGCTATCCATCACCAGTCGCCATTTTCTAAGTCCCTCTGGCTAGCTACCTTTAAGATGAGAATCTGTCGTCAAGCATGTGTTGGAATGTTCCTGCAGCTGCATTTAAGAGCCAGTCTCCTCTAGGTTCGACGTGTTTACCATCTAAGACCACGTCGTCCCTTAACATCAGATGCAATTGTGGTCAAACGCTAAGACCTTTACAGTGTAAAAAAATCAAATTTGAAAATCATTGAATAGTGAGATTTGTTTACTTTAGTATAATTTCTTTCTACGCAGCCTATAAGGAAGCGTTTTGTGGATGACCAGCTTTAGATTCTTATTCTGTGAAAGCTTTTTGTATCTGTGTAACCGATCAAAATTGTCTCTTCCGAACAAACGACGCAAAATATCAAGCTACCGCGTCGGTACGTAAGGCAAATCATATAAGATTTTATCAAAGGATTATCTAGGGTTATCTCAAACTGAACCAATACCAATACATCGCTATATGCAATGTCAATTATCGTTATACAAAATACACTGCTTGCTTTGTAATATGTGAAATAATAAAATAACCTCTTAACGTTGCATTGGTTGGTTAGTACTGTCAGTTAGTTGTTCGCAAAAGTCGTTGGAGCGCAAAGAGGATCAAAACCATTGGTATACAGTTTATACGAAAACAGTACAGTAAAGTACTTTATATATTTTATTATTGGACCAGTAGGTGACAATTATTTGCTAAACTTAGGGTAGGAAGTAGTACTCTAGGCGAAAGATGAAGTAGTAGTGCGGACAAGCCCTGTACACAGCGCGGAGTGGTGGCGTGATAATTACCGACTAAAGCCGAACAGTCAGGAACTGTCAGGAAATTGCTATGTGCCATGTTGTGCAGTTCAGTCGCGTATTCTGCTCCCTACGCAACAGTCGCGCTTTATGTGGAGATTCTTTCAGCTTAGCCTTGACAGTAATTCTATACTCTAAATATTCAAAAAATAAAATGCCACTAAAACCTAATGACTTTATCATTTTCTTTTAATTTTGGTCTATTACGAATACTTTATGTCAAATAAGATTGTAAGGAAATCTCCAAAATGTTGACGTACTGATATTAGTCTGATATTAATAGGTACAAAACAAAAAATAAAGAAAATCAGCTTACAAATAGAGGAGCAAAACATACTGCACTGTTTTGTCTTTTTCTATTAAATATATTCTAGCTATTACCCGTGACATCAACTCCGTGGCATTTAGCTAAAATAAAATCAGTTCAATTGAAACGTGAGTGCAGTGCTCGCGTTACAGGACATTGTTTCTTTATTCTATACTATTTTGGCGGTACCTTCTTTCTAAATTAAAATCGTAATCATTTCGAAAAAAATTCGTCGGGTGTAAATGTGAAGGACGGTCAGGCCAATAGCGTAGTTCTTAAAAAAAAAACTAAAATAAAAGTATACCAAGTTACTCCTCATAACATTAAATTATCTGCAACTAGAATTCTCATCAAATTCTGTCCAACCGTTTCGCATAGTAAGCGGAAAAAACAAACAGACAGACAAATAATTTAGAAATTGTTTTTTTTTTGTTATAAACTCCGTAAATACATTCATATTTTAGTAAAAAGCTGTTTTTACATTACAGACAGACACTTAAATGTTATCTGTGTATAGATGTGAGATATCAAAATTAGCTGGAATCGAATACAAAATCAAGAGTGTAATAAAACCTATCCCTATACATATAATAAGAATGTATATCTAACGCGGAGTTTTTGGCGGGATCTTGATCTGTCATGTAGTGGATTTTATTTTTTATTTATAATCTTGTGTTACTTGACTCTATATTGTGTAAAATTGGTCGTGTTTTATGTAATATAGTTTCTTTATTGTGCATAAGTGAAGTGAATGGAAAACAATACCACGGACCATGAATTCTGAGATACCACAAAAACTCCATGGAACGTTCTAACAAGATGGCCACTATCTTGTTAGTTCATTGAAATTATATCAAGAAACTTGTAATATTGACACTCACTTGACAATGGCAGTAATAGTCTATTAGAAGACTGGTTGCCAAAAATGAAATAGAAGAAGAACTTGTAATACTATATAACTACTCGACAATGGTAGTAGTAATAATCTAAAAGATTGGTTGCCAAAAATAAAGTAAAAAAAATAATCTATTACGTGTCTGTACTTTCTAGATTTTTGTAAAAAAAATTGTTGCAGGTGTCTAAGAATAAGTAAGTACATTTCAATATTTTTTAGAAATGTCTGTCTGTCTGTTTGTGTGAACACGCAGCACTGCTAAATTACCGAGTTCACGATAAAACCTTTTAAACAAAATCATAAAGCATCCTAGTAACCTTAAATCTTTGTTTCATTAAAATCGCTTCACTCTATCAAAATTTATTGTAATTTTAGTGACGACGCGTCTTAACTACGTTCTAACAAGATGGCCACTATCTTGTTAGTTCATTGAAATTATATCAAGAAACTTGTAATATTGACACTCACTTGACAATGGCAGTAATAGTCTATTAGAAGACTGGTTGCCAAAAATGAAATAGAAGAAGAACTTGTAATACTATATAACTACTCGACAATGGTAGTAGTAATAATCTAAAAGATTGGTTGCCAAAAATAAAGTAAAAAAAATAATCTATTACGTGTCTGTACTTTCTAGATTTTTGTAAAAAAAATTGTTGCAGGTGTCTAAGAATAAGTAAGTACATTTCAATATTTTTTAGAAATGTCTGTCTGTCTGTTTGTGTGAACACGCAGCACTGCTAAATTACCGAGTTCACGATAAAACCTTTTAAACAAAATCATAAAGCATCCTAGTAACCTTAAATCTTTGTTTCATTAAAATCGCTTCACTCTATCAAAATTTATTGTAATTTTAGTGACGACGCGTCTTAAGTACGAGAGAAAAGTGGATAAGTAAATGGTCTTAATACATTCAAATGATTTTATTCGTCACTGTTTTTTACATTACGTTCCACGCGAACAGAATCGCGGCCACAGCTAGTTATCAAATAAGACTTCAGATTTTGCACTCAACTGTCCTACTGGTTACTATTCTACTGTAAACTGAGTCGTGACCCAAGTTACATAAGTATTTATGTTAACTCTAAACATTATCCGCTGGCAGATCGCCTCCGCAATACTTCGGAGTACGGACATTGTTTACCCGATGTCCCTGCGGACATAATGCAAAGGCTTAAACTACTACATACAAGCAATTGAAACCATATCGCATACCATACCGATAGATCCCATACCGCAAAAATGCGCATATTTTAATATACTTAAGGCGGAACGGAGTTCGCGGGTTCTGCTAGTAAAATATATTTATGTACACTAAAAATGGAAAAATAAAGTAAATTTTCAAAAAAAAGTATTAACCGACTTCAATATCAATCAAAAACCCATAAGGCACTAAAAAGCGGAAAATAAATAGTTTATTATATAGTATATTTATTTTTATTGATATTGAAGTCGGTTAATACTTTTTTTTGAAAATTTACTTTATTTTTAAATTTATATGGTGGTCAAGTACCTTATAACATACGATCGGGAATTTAACGAAAAACGCACAAGCAAAGTCATAAGAAAACACTAGTAAATTATAAAACAAAGAAAGGAAGATCTTATTTGCCCGGAAAATATCTCGTAATTACACATTTCCAAACTTTAATTTTAGAATTAAGAAATCAACAAAAAAGCTCGTTCCCGCTTTCTATTAACCAATTAAAACCGACAAGCAATCAAAAAAGGGACAAACTTTTTCTAAAATCTTCATCAAAACAATAAAACAATGAGGAAACAATTTGAGAAGCTAAAAACAATTAACTCGGCATCCGACTGGTTATTTCAATCCCTTTATGGAAAAAATCATGGCCGACGCAGAACGGAATGAGTGGGGGGAGGTGAAAAAGATGAAAAAGTACGTCTACGAATTTGTTCGGTGACAACATCCATCTCAATCAATTGCGGACTCCCCGAGGAATAACCCTTCCGTCTCTAGAGGTGTAACCCTCGCTGTAACCCACGCCGTAACCCAATTAACGTTAGGGAGCCCTACATAGACATGTGACCGCGAAAAAATTTAAATTGAAATTTAAATTTGATATGTCTCCAACAGCACAGTGTACACTAACGTAGGAGGCAGGGACCCATTTTGTCTGTAAAATACCTAATATAGATTATTGAAACGAAGTTCCTTAACGCGGCTTACGAGTAGTGCGATTTAGTAGAAATCGTCACGTAAGGATAATGCTGACTGTGTGCGCGTGTGTGTTGTATTGAGCTTACTACAAGTTCGAGGGTCAATTTCGCTCCCGCACACCAGATTAGGCCCCCCTCGGCAGCGGCTCAAAACTAGGTCCATTCCATCGGCGTGGAGCCCCTTAAGTGCGCTGCTCGCGCGATAAAGTGACCCAAAATCTTACATCACTGCGACAACATTACACATATTTGCAACACACACACCTCCACACACGTGCACGTATACACGCTTACACATGCAAGTGAAAGAGTTTTATTTTATCTCCCTTATCAAACCGAAAGGGTTTAGAAAATTATCCGATACGATTTGTTGAGGTATGTATGCTCGGTACATATATGTTACAACAACTAATATATGTATGAATAGTTAGCTTAGCGAATTGCATGTAACAGACAACAGGCCAAACCGATATGTGCCGTGCACCCTTGAGCTAGTTGTCAAATAAAATCGGCTGAGTGCCTTAAGCGCTCGCCTTAGTAGTCTGGTGAAACTGTTAAGACCTTGCTAGATGAATAGCGTAGTCAGTTCGAAAAAAAAATTACTACAAGCAAAGGACCCTCGACCGCATAATTTTTTTAAACTACTATATTCATGCTATGTCATGAAAAGTCCAAACAAAACGCGGTAGTCGAGTGGTTTAGCCGGTGAAATATCAATATGATTTTCTTAAGCGAATGGAAAGTAATTTAATGTGATGCCTTGCGTCAAATCCAAAATGTTCTTCTTATTTTCTTTTTTGTTGTCACAATGACATCCATATAGTGTGTCCATTTTGGGGTGTAAGGGGTGTCGCATAACATCTAAGACTTGAGACACTCAAGCCAACCTCACCTGCACGTGGTGCACCCTGCTGAATAACGAATGAGGCAATGGCGATAGCGGGGTTATAGGGTTTTACAGCCTGACTGGGTCACAACCACCATGTATATGGCGAAAAAGCCCGTCATAGTGATTCCCTTCTGCGGGTCGCGTTTCGGGATCAGCCTGTGCATATCCAGCTTTTCGCAGGCCGGCATGACAGTGGCGACCGGCGATGGATAGTGTGTCACTCGGTGGTCACCATTGCTTTTGTATTGTACTGTGCTTACCATCAGGTACAGTGCAGTTATTTTGCCGTGCTACAATAAAACATAAAATTAAAAAAGTTCTCGTTATAAGCGTCTCCATACTCCGTATTTTATCAATGAGATGCAGGCCAGAAACACATCTCATTGTCTGGAGCGCAACTTGTAAATTAATTTATAAGGACCAACCAACGGTTATGGTTTCTATGGTATCATATTTATGTCTCTCAACTTCACACATACATTTATGAGATCACTGGTTGACCCGTCAACGCGTTGCTGTCGCGTGAAAAAATTAAAATAGGGACTTTTCATAGGAACTAAGCAGTAATCATAAACTATAACAGAAGTAACTTGATAAAAAGGTTACAGTGGTCGACTAAATTTACAATAAAGAACTGCTTTGGGAAAGCTAATTATAATTAAAGTTTTATTTAAGTCAGAATATACCATCACTGCATATTCTAAAACAGGGTCCTCTGCCTCATCTGTCTGTCTGTTGGCGATAAACACTAAAACTACTGAACTGATTTTCATCCTGTTTTAACCAGTAGATAAAGTGATTCATGAGGAAGGTTTAGGTAAATAATGAATCACGGTTTCTTTTAATTATCAGGACGGGATAACGTCCGCCGGGCCCGCTAGTATACATTAGCTTTTATTAAATTATTAAAAAATATTCAGAAAAGTGAAAAAGGTCTATATAAAAAATACCATAACAGATTTCACTTTTTAATTGCTAAGAGCATAACGATTTTGTACAAGGACTAAACACTAATTTATAATTTAAAGACAAATGTATTTTCCCGGGTAAAACGAAATGTGAAATACCTGCAGTATTCTCTCAAGTGCACTGTCAGAACACACCTAATAGGTATTTGCCGACGGATTTTCAAGTATATAAGTATACTGGCTGTGCCCGCGACTCCGTCCCCGTGGAATCTAATGTAATAAAAAGAGTGGTTAATAAAGTCATCTAAATATATTCTAATGTATTTATTGTAAATTCTAATGTATGTCTAATTCTAAATACTATCTACTTTTTCTCGTACTTAAGTCACGTCGTTATTAAAATTATAATAACTTTTGATAGACTGAACCGATTTTAATGAAACCAAGACTAAATGTTACTCGAGGACATGCTTTATGATATTCTTCATAGTACCTACTTTAGCAGTGATTCATACAAACATACACAGAATATCTAAAAATGATTGGAATGTATTTTATTACTAATTCCAAGATACCTGCAATAATTGTTTTCACAAAAATCTAAAAAATACAGACACGTTAGTTTTGCTTTCTTATTATATGTCTAGAAGATAGATTAGTATAAAGCTTCGTACAAAGGGTACGAACGAATGGCTCTATAAGAATTTATAATACAAAATCCAAGTTCATGACAACTCGGTTACAAGCTATATAAATTATACAGACTCGTAAAATTATAACATTGCTAATTTCGATGTAAATCTCGAATCGACCTAATTAAACCGCATTACTGAACAGACAACGTTATCTTTGAACTCACCTGCTTTCAGTTACGTCCCCCGTTCATCGCTCTTGTCTTCACAAAAACTCTTATAAAAACTCAATCGATTTTCAGACCTATAAAACATGGAATAAGGACTAAATCCCCATGATAAAATGTGCAATTTCGTGTAGCAAAACCCTCCTCAGACAACATTAATAAGGCGAATTAAGATTAGAATTATATTAAATTTTGATATTGCCTTGTATTCGGATTATTCTCAAGGAAAATTTTAATATGGGCTTCTTTCTCTCTTTGAAGCGTGTTTTATATAGAGGGCGCTGTTTTATATCGCAGTAAAGATGAGGTTGTGTTTTGCTTTGAGATAGCATTCATTATAGGATAATAATATTTATTATAACTTTTACAAAGGTCCGTATGCATGTATATCCAGGTCATAAACCGATACGGTTACTAATAAAGTGTTTTTTTAATAAATAAATTATCTAAATTCCAGTACCTCCGTGTACACAATCCTTATTGCTTAAATTATGGGATTATATTGTATATCATATAGGTCTAATGAGTGGCATGAGTGCAATGAGTGTTTTCTATTAATTAACTTTTATTAATTTTTTTATTTATTTATTTGGGGACTTCTGTAGGTTCTGTCACCTAGAGCCACGCTGAAGCTATTACTGGTTTCAACATGAATGGGTCGGCTCGCCCGGGGTAGTACCACCCTCTCATAGAAAACTGAAGTAAAGTAACAGTGCTTGCTTGCATTGTTGCGTTTCGTTCGGTCAGTGAGAGCGCCGGAGGCCCACTTCCCTTTCCATTCCCCCTTCCTCAAACAAAGGCTGTCAACGCATTTACGACTCCCCTGGTGTTGTTAGTGTCTATGTACGGTGGTGATTACTTAACATCAGGTGACCCACCTGTTCGTTTGCCTCCTATAATATGAAAAAAATAATTTTATTAAAAGCTTGAATTATTAAATTCTTTGTAGATATTTTAAAGAAACTTCAGGAGTTCTTTTGAACTGTTTTTAAAATATAATAATATTACTACATACTTTAAAACAAAATCCTCTACCACGTCTGTCTGTATGTCTATTCGCGATAATCTCAAGAACTACTGAACGGATTTTCATGCGGTTTTTACAAATAGATAAAATTATTCACGAGGAAGGTTTAGGTACACAATTTGTCAAGATTTTTTTTTAATATCAGGTCGGGACTACGTATAGGTATAATTAATCAAATAAAAGATTTAGAATCAATTTACTAATTAACATTGTATTTTTTATTTAAATTCATCACGTGAAAAGAAAATATTACTGCTATTAGTTTAAACAATATGTTAAAATTGTATTATATTTTGTGGTTACGAATGGTGTGTATATAGCACACTACCTGGCTTATACTACAGTTAACTAAGATTTACGAACACTATTTGGGGAAAAAAATAACCATATACTCCGAAAAGTGGCATATATGTCAGTAATAGTCGTAACAAAATCTGAACAAACAACAGATAATTTATTTATATATATTGATTATTATATATTTTAATGGCATAAAAAAATCAACACCGATATATCAATTACAGAACTGTTGGATGTAACGAAGGTTGATATTGGCAAAAATGGAACAAAACGACACGCAGAGGCGAGAGTACGACATACAGAACCCATCAATTAGCGCGTCGAGACCATCCATCAAAAGTTTTCATTGTTTTAATTAAAGATTGTCAACCATTGTTACCTCGAAAAGTAGGTATATTATTTGAACGTGATTGGTCTTATTTGCTTATCCTAGTTACATTTCCTAAATTTAATTTTACAATAATGATAGTTATTGCCGTTTCATAATACATAATTTAATTATTTTACTTATTTTGTACTTAACTGCGTCTACAGCTTAGTGGTCTCTTATATAATATATGTTTAGTGTTACTTATTCTATTAATTTATATGTATATGTATTTTTATGTAATGTCTTAAATTTCCAGTCAATTCTTACATTCTATGATTTACATTCTACGTCATTTGCTTAATTTACTAGTCTTCTATTTGTGTCGCTTGCATGAGAGCTCTACCACCATACTCATAAACTTTAATAAATGAGGGCGTTTTCTGTCGTCCTCGAGCCACGCGGAGGGATTGACTAAGGAGATGGGGTCAAGTAAATATTAATGTATATTATGTATTTACATCCCGATCCTGGCGGACTTTGTCCTGTCTTGATAATAAAAAAATCCTAAAATTCAACCGCAGCGCCACCTACCGGGTCCAAGTGAAAACCATTCTCGGATCCACTGGAACACGCACACAAAATTTCATCAAAATCGGTCCAGCGGTTTAGAAGGAGTTCAGTGACATACACACGTACAGAAGGAATTTATATATAAAGATATTATATTATTATAAAATTAACCTACAGTTTGACCAGTTAATTTCAAAATGCATGTACGGTATGGAACGTTAGTCATGTTCAAAATATTTTCCTTAATTTAAAAATACAAAAGAGACCACAGTTTAAATTCCATTGTTTGAGTTTTCACTTCTATCTGCTGTTGTTATGACTGCCTTCCAAGCCCGCTCCCTCGATCTATGCCAAGATCGAGGCAAGCAACAATTTTCCCATCCCACCCGTTCACGATAGTGACGATAGCGATTCCGATTCTGGCTCCGATATGGAGCAAGACCCTTCTGCTCAGCAAGATCCTCCTGCTGAGCAAGCCCCTCCTGCAGACGATGGCTTCACCACCGTCACGCACCGCAAACCGCGCAAGAAGCGCTCCAACTCCTCATCAGATCTGGAAGGCAGTTTGCCCTCCAAAAAAATAGTCAATGTCGATGGCGCGAAAGTGCCAAAGACGACACCAGCGCCCTCTAGACCCGCTTCGCCTAAAACTGTGTTCCAGGTAACAGCCCAAGCCGAGGTGTGCGTGCACCCTTGTGTATGTTACCTAAAACCCTGCCGGGTCAATAGCGTAGTCAGTTCGAGAAAAGGAAAAAAAAAAAAAGGATCTCTTAAGGGTGTTTCAGTAAACTGTAAACAAATTCATGAAGATGAATTAATATTGAAGCTAGGTTGTTTTGGATGCTACACTCTTTAATAAGTAACACAGCTTGCCCCGTGTCGAATACGATCGACAACTATTTTATTACTGCAGTGCATAAAAGGATTAAACCTTCACTGGTTTCGTCTCATCCAACGTTCATTAACTAAATATTCCTTTTTACTCATACCCGCACTTCATCACCTCATCAATGTCAATCGCCAACGTAACAACTAGTGACATCTATTGGTGTCATACATACATTAACCGGTGATCATTACAAAAGGATAAAAAAAGTTACTCGGAAAAGAGCAGCAAAAAGTTTCGAGTATGAAAGTGGACGGATATAGGAGTAGAGAAAGACCGAAAAAGATGTGAATGTGAAAAATGATATGTGTATAAAAGGTGTGAATACTGAGATAACATCTGACAGTATAATTGAAATCAAAACAGAAATAACATCATAGAAATTACACTTGGTACAGGATTTCCAAACTTTGTCAATTCAATTTAATTTTCAGGTTTAGCATTTTATTACGGTATCATACACATCGTATCATACATAAAAGCACAGAATTTTTTTTTTTTTCAATAATCCTCCTAATATGTGAGTTGGAGTTAAAATTATCTTACTTCTTATGGAGCATAATTGTCTATGCAAGTCGTGGTTTGACCGGTAGAATATCAACTCGATGTCTGCAAGTTCTAACTCCGTCATATATCATCGACTTTTTCAAAATTCACAAACGCTTACTAAACGGTAACACTATCTGCTAACGTTGAAGTAAAATATCTTGAGGAAACCTGCACCTTTTTTTTCCAATGGGAACATGGGCTCCCGATCCATCGTCCCTGGGTTCGGAGAGGAAACCTGAACATGAGAAATGTCTTATGTACCACTATTAAGAAAATATAGAACTGTGGATTTCTCCGTGTTTGAAATCAGGCTCACTTGGTGATCATTCCTTTACCTTCCTTCAGGAAAAGTCATATGGCCTTGCAGTGAATCTCTTACAGGCTGATATGATGATCATGATAAGATTCCTGATTAAGCCTATACGGAATCTCTTACAGGCTGATATGATGATCATGATAAGAATCTTGATGAAGCCTATACGAAATCCTATCCAAGTAACTGGAACCGTCCATGATGTTCGCTAAATTACTCATGCCAGGTAGAATTGTCTTATTCATTCTGTTATTCCAAAGGATAGTCGACTAATATAATAAAATAAGATTGAGTTGAATGAAAATGAATGCTATTAAAACCTGGAGAGAAACTCGACTGAAGAGCTTATTTAAAATTTCACTCGCATAAACCAGTCCAAAAATTTCCAAAATCCAACAAACAATGCATCATAATAAGACGCTAGCGATGTGCCTTCGTTGGAAACTTAACTTTTCCGTCGCGTTGGACTCCAGTCGACGTAGTTTGAATAATTAATATCACAGAAGGGTCACTATTCGTCCCTCGCTCGCTCCTATCATCGCTAATCAAGCCCTATTGAGGGCCTTTTTAACTTCACGCTCGCTTACCCGTAAAGATTTCGAGAATTGATAGCTTGTGATTTTGTTGTGTAATGTCTATAGAACTGATGAACGCAGAGACTCGGAACTTTATAAAAAGTTATCTTTTTTTTATTGGGGCACGACAAAATCACTACTCTACATTCCACGGTAAACAAAAATAACGGCGATTGTCCATTTATCTACTATATATATCATCGCTTGTCATAGTTGCCATGATGACAAGTCTCTCAGTAGCTGGATATAACAGAGTCAACGTTACAGGTATAACACCAAGTGTCTGATGGTAGTAAATTAATACTGAATATACACGGGCTGATATTGAGACTCGACACACTTAAGCGTATGAAAATACGTAGCGTACGTACTAAGCTTTTTTTATATCATAGGAGGCAAACGGACAGGTGTGTCACCTGATGTTAAGTGATCACCACCGTCCATAGACACGTGCAACACTAGGGGAGTCGCAAGTGCGTTACCAACCTATCTTGGGGAGAGTGGAAGTAAGGGAAGAGTGAAGAGGAGAGGAGATGGGCCTCCGGCGCTATCACTGACCGAACGGAACGCAACCATGCAAGCACCGTTACTTCATGTGGGTGTTTCTGTGTGTCGGGTGGTACTACCCCGGGCGAACCGACCCATTCGTGCTGAAACCATTAATAGCTTCAGCGTAAAAAGCTTTAATAGCTTCAGCATAAAACCATTAATAGCTTCAGCTTTCAGCTTTAGAGATGTTCTAGGTATTCCACTTAATATATAGATGTCACTATCTTGTCGAATAAAATTATAGTATCCTACTTGATATGCAGCGAACAGCGGAATTCCATACAAACTTCCACTTCCACAAAGCAATTCTGAAAGTGCAATTCACTTCGAATTTTGAAGGGTTGATTGATAGCTTGTTCGGATACCGCACTAAATCTACTCCTTGCAGCTCAGTTCAAGCTTCCTGTAAAGTACAATATCGCGATGTAACCACAGTATAGTGCTACAGTGACAGATAGTCGCTTTCTAGATTAATTGAGTTTGCCCATTTAGACCTCTTCATCGTTTAACTTTGGATGAGATTGTGCCCTAAAACAAAGAATTTTTTTTTATTGAAATCGACATGCACACACACACACACGACATTGAAATCATTACATAGTATAAAACAAAGTCCCCTACCGCGTCCGTCTGTTCGCGATAACCTCAAAAACTACTTAAGGGATTTTCATGCGGTTTTCACTGGCGGATAAAGTTATTCTTGAGCTGGCTTAGGCTTGGCTTAGGTATATAATTTGTCAAGGTCTTTTTTATTACAAAGGCAGGACAACATCCGCCGTGTCCGCTAGTTCCAATATAAAGGTATTTTAGGCTTCCATATAGTCTAGTTTTGAGCACCAGATATATTTGCATTTACTATATTCGTAAAAAAACATTATCTAATCAACGAAGAGAGAAGTGAGTCAATCTCATCAAGATCAACAAAACGAAGGCAGATATTAACCGCGACATCATCCGTACAAAACGAATTCTAAAGGGAAACAAAACGAGCGTTATTAAAGAACCCATCACGGGACAATACCTCCATGACAAAACTCTTACTTTGAACTCCTTCCTAATCGCGGGGAAAACTTTATTTTCTGGTCGAATGTGATTTTCATTAATGTCGACGAATTCAACGCTACCACTGTATTTTAACTATCGATGGAAACTGGAAACGCTAAAAGAATAAAATGTAAAAATACACGTTTTATAGGTGGTAGTGCCACGCTGTAGCTATTACTGGTGTCACCATGAATGGATCGGCTCGCCGCGGGAGTACGACCCTCTCACAAAAAACCGACGTGAAGTAACAGTGCTTGCATTGTTGCGTTTCGTTCGGTCAGTGAGAGCACCAGAGAAGGAGGAGGAGGTCTGAATACCATATAATTTTTATTTACTTGTACAAAATTCCTTTTTACTGATTATGTAAAGAAAAAAAGGGTGTGTGTACATACAACACGCGTTAGAAGTTATACTTCTTTGGCGTAACAGAATAAAAATCTTTTCAAAAATTTTATGTTTCGCCTTATTCTACGTTTGTAGAAAAAACGACACTAACAATAAATAAAAGGTATTTAATACAAAGAAATACAAACAACAAATACAAAGAAACAAAATGTTGACTATAGCTAACTTCAGGGTGTCGGTTTTTCATGACGGTGTGCGCGCGCATCGTAAAAATTTACTCTCATCATTTTTCCCTAACGTGCCAAAAGAAGTTTAACTTCAAAAATTAATTTATTCATGCTATGACATGAATAGTTTCATTAATCAAATTAGATGACTTCTCATATCTTTCGAAATATTGTTATCAGATTAGTATACATCTCTGCAAAAAAAGCTATAGTTGTTTTGAATGGTATAATAACGTCAATCCAAAACATGACTGTTTTAGTGGTATCATTGAAAATATTTAAGCATGTGTTTTTGAATGAAAATAAGAGGGTGAAATATTTTAGCTATATGAGATACCAGCTTCTCCCGCCACTTCGTCCGCTAGCTCGAGCGGCGCAGCGAAAGCTCTCAAAAAAAAAAGAAAAACGAGTTTGAAACATTCTTCAATGGTGCTCCGCTCCTATTGGTCTTAGCGTGATGATATATATAGCATTCCTCGATAAATCTATCTATCTAACACCTAATAGAGCTATCTAACACCTAAATAATATTTCAAATTGCACTAGGAGCTCCTGAGATTAGTGCGTTTAACCAAACAAACAAACTCTTCAGCTTTATTATATTTGTATAAATATCGCTATAAATTGGAAGTAGGTACATTAAATAATCGACACCATTATCTATGTATGTAAAAATGTATTCAGTTTATTCAAGGTTAAAGCTACTTTTGGGTTTTGAGCACACTTAATTAAACAGATATTATTTCGAACACTTATTATAGCACACAGACAGTATATTGACATAATTGTCTATAATCAAAATAAATGTTCAATTACTCAGTCATCAACAAGAGTGACGCAGACTTCACTGCGGTAAGGAGACAATGGGCTCGATGGTTTTGTTCGACATCATGAGGGAGGGTTAAGGGAGGGTAATGAAAAACATGGTCGCACCGCGCGATTACCACTCACCGATGCACCCTTGAACATTTCGATCCCTATTAATCGACTTATTGTTTTTGATTTGTACAATACCATAAATCATATTCTTCTTTACCGCTTCAAAGTATCAAATTATATTAGTCAAGCTATAGATATCACTTGAAAAATATTCGCATATTCCATATTGACTAATCTATACATACAATAAGAATGTATATCTATCATGACTGTACTTCTTAGATTTTTGTGAAAAAAAATTGTTGCAGGTGTCATGTCAGTAATAAATTACATTTCAATCATTTTTAGAAATGTTTGTCTGACTGTCTGTTTGTTTGAACACGCATCATTGGTGAAGTACTGCGTTGGGGTGTAAGGGGTGTCGCATAACATCTTAAGACTTGAGACACCCAAGCCAACCTCACCTGCACGTGGTGTACCCTGCTGAGTAACGAAACGAGGCAATGGCGAAAGCGGGGCGGTAGGGTTTTGAAGCCCGACTGGGTCGCGACCACCATGCATAAGGCGTAAAACCCCGTCATAGTGATTCGCTTCTGCGGGTTGCGTTTTGGGATCAGCCTGTGCATATCCAACTTTTCACAGGCCGGCATGACAACGGCGACCGGTGATGGATAGTGTGTCACTCGGTGGTCGCCATTGTTTTTGGATTGTACTGTGCTTATCATCAGGCACAGTGCAGTCACTTTGTCGTATTACAATTAAAAAAAAGTCACTATAAAACCTCACGTAACCTCAAGTAACATTTACTCTTAGTTTCATTAAAATCGGTTCACTCTAATATAAGTTACTGTAATTTTAATGACGACGCAACGTAAGTACGAGGGAAAAGTAGGTAAGTAATTGGACTTAATACATTCAGATGACTTTATTAGTCACCTTTTTTTTATATTAGGTTCCACGCGGACGAGGTCGCGGGCACAGCTATAACTTAAAAAATTAACAATTCTAGTTTTCCTTTGTGTCCTTTACTATGGATAGTAGAGGAATATTGTCCTTTTCTGCCGTAGTCCGGTGAAGCTGTGAAGCCCCTGCAGGGTCCACCGCCTGCCACGAGTGCGACGCTGTCGAAGATACCGCGCGGGGGCCCATCTCCTTATTGCACAGGTCCGGCGGACGAGGGGGGACAGCCGGTGTGTACCCGGTCTGTCCCTCTATAGGTAGGAGCCGTGGGGGCGGCTCTACAAGGTTAATTAGCTTGTTCGATCCCTTGCCGCCCCCACAAAACGGTCTGTCGGTACACCGTGGGGTTTTAGTCTGTGCGAGTCGGACATAACCCACCCTCTCCCCCGGGGGTGACGTATCCATAAGGGATTTCCCCACGTTAAAAAAAAAAAAAGGGTCAATAGCGTAGTCAGTTCGAGAAAAAAAAAACCTTTTCTGTCGTAAAAAAAAGGGACAAAGAAATGCATATTGTCGATTTGAAAAATAAAAACGGGTCTTGGTAAACCATCATACTGAAAAAGGAACGAATAAACTACGTGCTAATGCTAATCGGTTGATGTAAACTTTGAAAGTTGAACGATAAATAATTTGATGTCCTTTAGCGCCACCTAGTGAAAAGTTGTGGAGAAATGTTTATCATATAGATAAAGACAATAACAGCGCATATAAAGAATTACCAATAACGTTTAGTAAGTAATATAATAAAATAAATAAAATAAAAATAGCCTTTATTACTGAGATCAGTTACATAATTACTTAACAACTAAATATTATCACTTATGTAGTATAGTATAGATTTTAAAGAATTGTAATCATCATTGTTTTTTTATAAAATATCTCTCAACTCAGTTTGCCTCTTGGCAAAGGCCTCCTCTAACTCTTTCCACTTAGTCCTATCTCTGGTCACTCTTCTCCAGTATGGTCCGGCCGTTCTTTTTATTTCGTCTTCCCACCTATACTGCTGTCTGCCCTTATTCCTTTTTGCATCTCTGGGAAACCAATTTGTTATCTCTTTACTCCATCTTTCTTCTTTTGTACGCATCATATGGCCACTCCACTTCCATTTGAGTTGGTCTATTCTTTGAAGGATATCTGTTACTCGAGTTCTTTCTCTTATATCTATATTTCTTACTCTATCGCTTCTTCTAATGCCAAGAATGCTTCTTTCCATCGCTCGTTGGCAAGATGCTATTCTAGCTCTATGTGACGCTGTAAGGGCCCACGTCTCGCAGCCATAAGTTAGACAAGGGAGTATGCATGTATTAAATACTTTACGCTTGATTGATATGCTGAAGTCTTTATTTTTCATTATATATCTAAGTGCCCAGTACTTCTTCCACCCAGCTGCTATCCTTCTGTTAGTTTCTTTTGTTGTTTGGTCTTGAAAAGATATAATTTGGCCTAGGTTAGTAAGTAATATAGCATCAGTCAAATATTCGGCTTTCTTTAAACATATTTGAACAATAGCGTGTCGGAGCAACAATACTTATGTTTGCAGCTATATATCATTGCGCGAGCGCCGTGAGGAGATGAACAATGGCGATGGTCGTCGAGTGGCTCCTCGCAGCCGGCGCTTGCGCAACATACTACGACGTAAATTGTTTGATACTTGCTGCAGTTATACTTTTAATGTCACCTGTTTCAAATAACTAGTGGGCGCCCAGTGGTCGACATTCGACCATAGTTCATTGATTTTTTAAAGTTTTTAATGTTATAATATCATTGTTGAATGTAGAATGAAGGAATTGAGTAAGAGTAAAATAATACATACAGTCGAGCATAGCAACCTCCTTCACAACCTTTTTTGAAGTACTTTATTGACAGATGTCAAAATGTCTTTTTTATTTACATGTGTGTATATTTTGTGTAAAATTGAAGCAGTAGTGTGAGTAATGCATATTTTAATTAATTTAATGTACTTGTAATGCATTTTATATAAAATAAATAGCTTTCTGCACTTCTTCTCCATATAAACTTTAACTATGCCAAATTTCACGTTCATCCGTTTCTCTAATTCCGTTAAAAAGGGATACAAAGTTTAGGCTTCACGTATTAATATTTCAAATTAATAAGCAAATTATCACTTATATCTAATTGTAATTATTTATATTATTAAGAACTAGCTCCTACCCGCGATTTCGTCCGCGTGGTATAGTTACTTTAGGCTAACTAACACGCAGCGGAAACTCTTAAAAGGAAAAAAAAAACATTTTTGAAACATTCTTCATTGCTGTTCCGCTCCTATTGGTCTTAGCGTGATTGATATATAACCTATAGCCTTCCTCATTAAAATTATCTAGCACTGAAATATTTTTAAAAAAAAAACAATTTTGAAACATTCTTCATTGCTGCTCCGCTCCTATTGGTCTTAGCGTGATGATATATAGCCTATAAGCCTTCCTCATTAAAGCTATCTAGCACTGAAATATTTTTTCAAATCGGACGAGTAGTTCCTTTTTTTTTTAACGTGGGTAAATCCCTTATGTAGACCCTCTCGGGGGAGCGGGTGACTTATGTCCGACTCGCACGGACTAAAATCCCACGGTGTACGTCTGCCGCTATAGTTGGGGCGGCACGAGATCTCTATAGACTTCATCGTGCCGCCCCAGCGATTGGCCCAGCAGCGAACTCGCCGCCGCCGGGCCTCGTTTTGTAAGGAGACAGCAGGAGACACACCAGCCGTCTCCTCCGTTCACCGGACCTGTGCAATGGGAAGATGGGCCCCTCGACCCATCTTCCCTGGTCCGGTTACAGTGGGAGATTACCCCTAGAACCTCACAAACTTGACCTCTTTATAATATTAGTATAGATATCATAAATTGGATTCGTCAATGATCATGTCATTTTGCAAATAAATCTAAATTTACGTACGTTGCATAATCGCAACAACATTCACCTCTTTAAAGTGTTTTTTAGTATTAAGATATATATATGTATATATAATATGTTTTATTTTATGTAAACAGTAAACAAATATAAAGTTACGTAGGTCACATTTCTTAACACTATTTTTTTACAATTATACCACTGAAGCCGCAAGTATCATGTATGTACAGGACTGTAACGAACTGATCTATATTACAATATATCATATATAGACACAAAATCACAGGCCGAATCATTATTGGTGTATAAGCTAACAACTTAATTTTTTTTTCAAACTGACTACGCTATTTACCTAGCAAGGTCTTAACAGCATCACCGGACTACTAAGGAGAGCGCTTAAGGCACTCAGCCGATTTTATTTGACAAGTAGCTTAAGGGTCCACGGCACACCTCGGCTTGGGCTGTTGCCTGCCTCATGCAATTCGCAACCTATCTGAGCTAAGCTAAGCTACATAATCATACTTATATGAGTTATTGAAACATATATGTGTACCAAGCATACATACCTCAACAACTCATATATATATTTTCTGTAAGATATATTTTTTTCTAAACTAATTCAGTTCGATAAGGGAAAAGAATAAAACCCTTCCACCCAGCATGTGCGTGCACGTGTGTGGAGATGATATGTGTAATGTTGTCTCAGTGATGTAAGATTTTGTGTCACTGTATCGCGCGAGAGTTTTTTTTTTTAGAACTGACTACGCTATTGACCAAACAAGGTCTTAACAGCTTCACCGGCCTACTAATTCTACTACTTCAGCGTACTCAAGGGCTCCACGCCTAGGGAACGGACCTAAAACAACTTGACAAACAGTATTACTATACGTTTTTGTAGTCTCGATTCTCTTCCATGTTCGTATTTTGTGTGTTGGCTCTAGATTCGTTCTATATACTGATGTGATGTAGAAAAAAACAGCCCTTGTAATTTTTATTTAAGTGACTAATTTGAACTATTATATGTAAATTGAACTGTTATATTCATAGGTGCCGCCGTGGGGTATTATATATATTGGAGGAGTCACTATTGACCTGCAATACCACGCTATTGACTACATCGGAGTTACTAATGACCTCAAACGCTGTTGGTTGAAGTTACCGGCTGTTCATTATTTACCTCGATATGAGACGACATTGGTTGGAGGTATCGGCTATTTATTTATCTTGATGCCTTAAAAGGCGACTGACCACTAGAGGCTGGATATACACGCTCAGACAGTTGGGCTAATCACTCCAAAGGATAATTCGTTGTAGCTTAGTCGTGTTCTGTTTCTGTATTGGTTAACTTTTTATTCGATTGTTCTAGGTGGATTAATCGATCAAATCATAACCATGACGTCACTATGGATGACGTCATACTTCTACATGGACGCCATTTTATCGCTGCCCCGACATATAAAATCTTAAATAAATTATTAAAGCAAATATGAGTTTGTTTGTTTGTTACGTTTCACGCCCTAACTACTCAACCGATCGTCATGAAATTTTACCTGCAAGTTGTCAGGAGTACAGAGGAGCATATAGGGTACTGTTTAGACAAAAAAGTACTCTTCACGAAGGATAGGTAAAATCTACATTAACGCGACCGAAAATGCGAACTAAAGCTAGTATACAATATTTTTAGTCTCATTGAAGTATATAACACATGATAGATAGAGTCTATAGAAATATATAGTAAATTAATTAAGCACTAGTGGTCGACATTCGATCATAGTTCATTGATTTTTTAAAGTTTGAACTTTATCAAGGTTCCTGTGTCAAAGGGATTCTATAATCAGAGGTTTTCATCATGGCTACTCAGTTATTTTTCCCTTTTTTTTTGAAACTATATAAACATAAAAAATCTATGTCTAAATGAAAATTGAAATTAATTATAAATTTGAAACAAAAACAGGCGGTTACATAAGGTGGTAAGGCTCTGATATTTTAAGTAAACATAACTTTACGAAAATAAAGAAATTTATCGCAACTCATGACACAACTTTCAATTAATTTTACACAACACCATGGATGGTATTTCTGGGTGATATTGAATTAAGGGTACTCTCATTGCTTGGAAAAGTAATGGATACACATTAGAATCAAATGATGAATCCAAAACAAAGGTGATCTAAGTCATGGATTACTTTTATGAGCAAACAAATTTTCGTATTTTGATTTTATAACATATTTTTTGACTCATTTTGTTATTGAATTATCATTTGAAGTGATTTCACTATAAAAAAAGAACTAAACATTAAAATATTGACTTTGACTTTGGTAATATTGCTTTACTCTTATGACAAAATTAAGCAAAGTGACACGAAGTGAAAGCAGTCTTGTCACGTAAAAATTTTGACATTCAATAAGACCAAAGAGAATAATAATTATTTCAGTGGTTCCATAAATTTACTAAAGATAAATAATTTATCAATTAATTATTCAATTATATTATGAATTTACATATTATATTATCATAAAATTAACCTACAATTTCAAAGGGCATGTAAGGCGCAACGTCAGGTATGTAAAAAATATTGAAAATGTAATTGGAACGTAGGACTAAAATTATGGATGCCAAAATGTCTTTTTCATTTACATGTGTGTATATGCTGTGTAAAATTCAAGTAGTAGTGTGAGTAATGTATATTTTAATTAATTTGATATGCTTGCAATGCATTCTATATTTAAAAAAATAGCTTTTTGCACTTCCCTCTAAACTTTAACTTATAAACTTTAACTATGCCAAATTTCAAGTTCATCGGTTCGCGCAATTTGCTTAAAAAGGGGTACAAAGTTTTGGCTTCGCGTATTAACATATAAGATAATATTCATCTCTTCAATTCTCAGGTCAGTTCAAATTGAATCTCTTAATCAAGTATCAAAACCACTCGATCGTATAACACTTAAATTCCACTAAATACCAATCCATAAAGTAACCAACAATAACTCGAGGTCCGTATTATTTTTCTTGTATCTATCAAAGAAAACATACCTCCCCCGAACGCTGATAAAAATTCCCACGGCTGTTGTGTACTGAAAACAATTGAAAATATCCCAAAATGATAACATTTCTAACATAGAATATTTACAAGAAATAGTAGAGATGGTCTTATTTATTTATATCTAAAGTCGAAATTTAAAGAACAGTAAATTATGGAACAGAAAGTTTGTCTTTATCTGTCGCTTCTTTTGTTGCACATGCAGTGTCCAAACAAACTGCTATGCGTATTAACTCAAAGATACTTTGGGGTCAATCTTTCTGGTTAACCGCTATTTATTGCAACGGGTGTGGGTGAAAGGATACGTGTCCTTTCAAAGACCATTTAAGAATCGTGAGAAAGGTATAGTTTACGTGAATTATGTTCAGATGTCTTTTAATTGCTTGAAACTGTATTTAATACAAAAGGTTTCATGTTGTTAAATACACTTCCATTGTCAAAATGAGGTTATAGAATACACTTTTGATAGTTTTGATAAGAATCCAACTATTTTTCTTCAACCTTTGGATTACTATAGGGGGATCCTATAGCTTGTAGTGTCGGGAAGATTTTTGGTCTTAATAAATCATTATTAAAGACTTATTTATGTAACTTTTATGATTAAGTTAGTTGAGACCACAAAATTATGTTCAGCTTTTTTTTTAGTATTAGTTTGGCAACTCTCACGAAGTAAGTGCGTAACTAAGCAGAAGGTATATTTCGTCAGTTGTACTTAAGAGCCATGTAAAGAGTATTAACATGTTTATTATATTAATCCACATTTTCATTTAATATCGTGTGAGAATGGGAGCAAACGCTAAATAAGGTAGTACGATTTACAACGAAAAGAAGTCAATCAACAGCTTAACATTCATAATTTCAGATTTAAGATTTTCCATTCAAACGAATTTAACGGTACATAAACCCAATAAACGTGATTAGATTAAAAAAGCTACTTATATTTCCATACAAAATACTATATGATATAGAGCTTACATAAGATACTGGACTGACCTCAGTCTTTTATTATATTTTTTTTATGTCATAGGTGGAAACGAACAGTTGGGTCACCTGATGTTAAGTGATCACCATCGTCCATGGACACTAACAACACCAGAGAAGTTGCGAGTGCGTTGACACCCTTTGGGGGGAGGGTTAGGGGAGGGAGAGGGAGAGGAGAGGGGAGGTGGGGCTCCGGCACTCTCACTGACCGAACGAAACGCAACAATGCAAGCACTGTTACTTCACGTCGGTTTTCTATGAGAGGGTGGTAGTACCCCGGGCGAGCCGACCCATTCATGTTGAAACCAGTAATAGTTTCAACGTGGCTCTACCACCATTAAAAAGAACCATTAGATAGAATAAAACACAATAAAAAGATTAAAGGCGTGAAGCGTAATGAAATGCTTGTAAACTTTTAAATTATATAAATCTACACCATATAATTTACTAAATGAATGATACATCCAATTAAGCTTGGCCAATGCACTCATATCGAGAGCAACTTGCTCGGTCATATTTGTCCATTTTACAAATAACCCTTGACTCCATCAAAAGATATATTATTTCTTAATTAATATTTATCCAAATAAATATTTCTAAATATTAATGGTCAATAAATTTCGAAAGCGAATAAATAGTAGACATAACAAAAACAATTATTCATAAAAAAATATAGATAAACATCTCTGTAGAAACGCTTAATATTCTTTTTTATTCCTACAATGAATTGATATACAAATTACTGATTAAAAAGCAGACATTTTGCGTTTGTTTTATGCGTCACCCTTTCTAATCATTTTTAACCAACTGTATTATTAGAACGTTTCTTTATTTTGGAGAGGCAAAGCCGCTCCGCCACCGACCCGCAATTGATTTTTTATTGAGGTTTACTCCTCCTCCGCCTGAGCCACCCTGAGATTCTGAGCTAACCTAAGCTAACTATTCTTACATATATGAGTTGTTGAAACATATATGTGTACCAAGCATACATACCTCAACAACTCCTATATATATTTCGTATCGGATAATATTCTAAACTATTTCAGTTTGATAGGGGAAAAAATAAAACCCTTCCACCTGCATGTGTAAGCGTGTATGCGTGCACGTGTGTGGAGGTGATATGTGTAATGTTGTCGCAGTGATGTAAGATTTTGTGTCACTGTATCGCGCGAGCAGCGTACTCAAGGGCTCCACGCCGAGGGAACGGACCTAGGCTTGAGCTGCTGCCGGTTTCATATCTTAAATAAATGAAGTTTCTTAGAAAACTCACAAGCCGATGATAAATAGTTCTGTACAAAACATGTCTATTTTCCTAAATTGCTGTCACCGCAGTTAGAGCTTTAAAAAAACCGTATAAACATGACTGTCGCGTAAAAAAATCGATCAGGCAAATGAGCAATAAGTATGACTCTTCGCTGCCATTGGCAATCAGGAATCGGTTTTTCTTTGCAATGCCCGGTTCTCGTCTTATAGTCAACCTGTCTCTAGGTATCAGATAGGAAATCACGTTTGAATCAGTGAGGCACGCACGCCGGCAAACCTGTGTGCCTCACGAATACTTATATTTATGAATAGCTTAGTTTAGCTTAGACAGATTCGCGGTGTTACAACCAAGGAACAGTCCAAGCCGAGGTTCAGCCACGTTGTGAGCCATGAGCTTGTTGCCAAGCGGCGAAGTGCCTTAAACGCTCGCCTTTGTAGCCCGTCAGACTAATAGCGTAATCAATTCGAAATAAACAATCTGTCTCTGAAATTCCGCACCGCGCCGTGGCACGTGGCTCACCCGCACTTTTGGCTCGCTCTGACGTATCGTACTTCATTGCCTACATTTTGTATGCAAATTGCTCCAACCCTAAGTATCGTAACATGATTTTAGATAACCTCAATCAGTAAAGCATCTTTTTTTTAGATCTGCACTATCTACAATAACTTTTGTTCTATTTGTTTGATTTTTGGTTGATTTCATTAAAGAAGGTGATTTATGAATTAAAAAGACAAAAGTTTGTTGGATAAATTTGGGAGTGTGAAACACAGTTTTTTATTGTATCTTTGCAATACTATATACTGTTTTATTTACAGCTAAAATGACATGGTTCATGTTACTGGCACCTAGGATTCAAAAAAGTAATCAAGGTTACACTTAACTAACCCCACCCTAGAACACGTGAGTGGTGCAATGTGATGTGCGATTAATGTAACCACACGACGCGCGCTACTCCGCAGAGCGGTGAGCGAGTCTGTTTCTACCCGAGGATGTAACGCAGCACTACTCCGATTTCCCGGTTTACATTATAAACCGTTTCAAATATAGTGGCATCTGAACATATGAATAAAACTTTCATATTTCGTGTATCCTTTAAAAAAATGAAACAAGTCTATGATAATAGTAGGACATCTGATAAACGCAGATGAGTTGCCAACAGATTCTATGGGTTTTGTAGCTTTTTTTTTAACATGGGGAAATCCCTTCGGTTATCCACCCTAGCCGGGCAGCTGAGGGTGGGATATCTCCGACTTGCACGGACTAAAACCCCATGGTGCCTCCTTACACCTAATTGGCCGGGGAGCAGGATCTGCCTACGGCACTGCGTCTGCTCACCCGGCAGGTGCTGGCTACTCATAAGGAGCCCCTTCTGCGGCCTGAGTGGGTCAAGATAGTAGATAGGTTTTATAGCTATCTCAACCCATAAGGTTGATGACCTTTCAACATAGAAAACTAATTATTACTATATTCGATAACTCGAGTACAACTCTTTGATAACATTACAAGATTTTTTTCCTCAAAAAATAATAGTAAAAGATGGGAAGTTGAGAAATTAAATTTTATTTATTAAATGGTTACTATTATTTGCAAAATAATAAATAAAATTTGTATTGTATTCAATTGTAGCCTGTTAATTTTATGACAGCAAAATTCTGTTAGATATAAAAAGTTAGTGCTTTTATGCTAAACATTGTTACAGATTTGTTACATTATTACGTACCAATTCAAATAAAAATTCTTTTCACATACTTCGAAGTATTGTATTTTTTTAATTTTAATTACATATCTATTATTTGTCAATTTATTAGTTAAAAATCAATTGATGTTCTGTATAGAAACTGGGAAAAAAAATTGGTATTTAATATCCATATTTATAATTTAAATAAATCTTATTATAGACTAGCGGTCGTGGCGGACGTTGTCCTGCCTTGATAATAAAAAAATATTTAAAATTCGACCGCAGCGCCCCTATCGGGTCCAATTGTGAATCTAAACCATTTTCGGATCTACTCGAACACGTACACAACATTTCGTCAAAATCGGTCCAGCCGTTTAGGCCGGTTTAGGAGGAGTTCTGTGACATACACATGTACAGAAGATATTTATATAGAAAGATATTACAGGCAGACGTTAAAATTTAATACTATCAAATGTAGAATACATTTTTTTATAAATTAAGGTTGATATTTAAAACATCGTCACCTTTTATTTAGGACCTGATTACGAATATGAATAATATCCAACTATTATATTATCTACATAAAATAAATTAAATTAATGTAATAATTATGACGTATTACATTTATAATTAAAGGTTTTTCTTAATAATAAAAAAACCAAAGTAATTATACATACAATTATGAAAACTTAAATAAATAATATTTATAATTTCTGTACCGTGTAGCCGAGTGCAATTCTGTGAGGATACCCGGATCCACGCTCGATCGGATCGTGCACCGCGAACCGACAAGGACGTCTATATACGGACAGAGCTATATGTGAACAGGACAGCACACGTCTCAAGATGACCAACGGCAGTTAGGGGTCAAGGGTGAACGCTCTGCGGTGAAGTGTTACTGGTTCCGTACCGGGCAATATGGAGACCTCCGGTTCTTATATGACGTAACAATTTTATATACTCAATTCACATTACAGAAATTAATTGAGTGAAATATACATTTTTAATGACTGTAAATGTTATAAATCAAAAGCATTTTTTGTTACGATTTTTACTATTTTTTGTACTCTTTTTAGCGTTTGACCTCAGTGTCAAATGATCTTAAATGGCGATGTGGTCTATAATATGGTAAACAAACCTAGAGGGAGGCTTAGAAAATTCAACCCCATGCTACAGTTTCATCACAATTATTAGAATAAAAACATACATCAAATTAATGTGTACTGTACTTCCTTATGGTAAGTGAACACCGCCATCCATAGACACTAGCAACATCAGGGCAGCCGCAAGTGTGTTGCCGGCCTTCTAAAGAAGTGTACGTTCGTTTCTTGGAGTTTTGTAAGTTATAATGGTCTGGAAACACCCCCGCTGGCAGTCGATTCCACACGGTCGAAGTACGAGGCAAAAATGACTTTGAGAACCTAACCGTAGAAATCCTTTTCCATCGCCGGTCGCCGCTGTCATGCCGGCCTGCGAAAAGCTGGATATGCACAGGCTGATCCCGAAACGCGACCCGCAAAAGCGAATCACTATGATGGGCTTTTTCGCCATATACATGGTGGTTGCGACCCGGTCAGGCTGTAAAACCCTACCACCCCACCTTCGCCATTGCCTCGTTCGTTATTTAGCAGGGTGCACAACGTGCAGGTGAAGTTGCCTTGGATGTCTCAAGTCTTAGATGTTATTTGACACCCTTACACCCCTTTCTGTGAGAGGGTGACCCATTCATGCTGAAACCAGTATTAGCTTCCGCGTGGCACTACCACCTACAAAAGACCTCCGCTCATTGAGGTGATGTGGATGAAATTTCCGTTTCTGGCGGGTTGTACGATAGTGGAATGCAGCGGCAGGTACCAGTCGAAACAACTCCTCTGAACACTCTCCGTGGTAGATCCGATAAAGAACGCAAAGAGACGCGATGTCCCGACGCAGTACCAATAAATCGAGCCGATCGGATATTACCTCGTCGCCGACGATTCGAACCTCTCTACGGTCAAACGGAACCATCTGCTATTAAGGCGCTCCAACCCAAAGGTGAGAACAGTATTCCATGTGTGGGCGGACTTGCGCCTTGTAAAGTATAATTATTTTATACGGATACTTCAAAATAAAATACTTTGTAAAGATTGTAACATTTGACGGTTACAGAATAAGACAGAATGACAAAAGCTGCCAATAATACAATCGATAGAATCCACAATCATCATCATCTTCTTACCCTTATCTCACCTAAGTAGGGTCGGCACAACATGTTTTCCTTTTCCACGCTCGCCTATCAGATGTCATCTCAGTCAACACACCTTTTACACACATATCATTTTTCACACAATCCATCCATCCTTTTTTCGGTCTTCCTCTACTCTTATATCCATCGACCGTCATACTCAAAGCTTTTCTAGTTACATGGTCTTCATCTCTCCTCATAACATGCCCATACCATGCTAACCTATTACTCCTTAACTTATCTGTTACTGGTGCTATTTTCAAACTTCCTCTGATATATTCATTCCTAATCTTATCCATTCTAGTTACACCACACATCCACCTTAACATTCGCATCTCTGCCACATGTAGTTTTCTCTCATCCGTCTCTCTAGTCGCCCAGCACTCAGATGCGTACAACATTACTGGTCTTATAATAGTTTTATACACCTTCCCTTTGAGTTTCAAGGGCATTCGTGGGTCACAAGCGACACCAGACACCTTTCGCCATTTCATCCACCCTGCATTTATCCTATTCCTCACGTCCTTGTCTATGCAACCATCGTTTTGGATCAGAGAACCGAGATACCGGAAATCAGAGCAGGTTGGTAAGGCTATACCATTTAAAGCTATAGGAGAAAAGCTGGATGGACCACCGAAGTCGCAAAACAAATGTTCAGTTTTTAGTCTACTGATTTTCAAACCAACATTCTCCAGTTTTTCTCGCCATTTTACCAGCCTACTCTGGACCTCGGTAGCATCTTCGCCGACAAGAACAATATCATCAGCAAACAGCATACACCAGGGTGTCTCCTCCTGTATGTCTGATGTTAACGCATCCATAACAAGAAGGAATAAATAAGGGCTTAAAGCTGAACCCTGGTGCAAACCTACAGCCACATTGAAATTATCGGTAACTCCAGCTTCGGACCTAACGTGTGTTTTGGCTTGACTGTACATACAACGAATAAGTTTTAGGTACTTCAGAACTACTGGTACTACTTCGTACTTCTAGATACGATAGAATCCACAATGTAATAAAAAAAAATTAACTAAACTTTATATATATGTTATATGCAACTATTATTGTACCAAAATGTTTTCCTTCACCGAAAGATGATTTAGACAATTTCTTCCAAAAGGTTTACACGTATTATAAATACGTATGTATAAAATGTATACAAAATAGCGAAAAATCAATGTACTTTACAAAAGCTTTTTTTTTCACGGCCTGACTACGCTATTGACCTAGCAAGGTCTTAACAGCTACAACGGACTACTAAGGCGAGCACTTAAGAAGGCACTCAGCCGATTTTATTTTGATAACTACCTCAAGGGTGCATAGCAATCCGCGACCTATCTTAGCTAACCTAAGCTAAGCTACATACTCATATGAGTTATTGAAACATATATGTGTACCAAGCATACATACCTCAACAACTCTTATATGCATTTTGAGTCGGATAAATTTCTAAACTAGTTCAGTTCGATAAAGGAATAAAATATAATACTTCCACGTTCACGTGTAAGCGTGTGTGCGAGCGCGTGTGTGGAGGTGATATGTGTAATGTTGTTGTAGCGATGTAAGATTTTGTGTCACTGTATCGCGTGAGCGTACTCAAGGGCTCCACGCTGAGGGAATGGACATAGGCTTGAGCCGCTGCTGAGGGGAGCCTAGTCTGGTGTGTGGAAGCGAAATTTAGGTATCGAGGAATCTCCGGGAATCGAGGTAGGTCATTGATGAACAGGTTAAAGAAGGAGGACGCGAGTATTTTAAAAAAGCCATAAAGATTCAAATATATCATTTGAAGAATTTGCTACTATACTATGAGTCATGGGATGATAAGATCAGAAATTTTATTAGAATGAAAGTTATAGAGCTAAGAAACGTCGAAAAGCCGATAAATTATGGCTTGAATGGATACTTGCAAATTATGGAACGCTCTTTCCCAAGGCACAGCTATAATTTACGTGAAATAGTGTAAAGTAACGAAACACCGATAGTTAAAAATCAGGATATAATAATGGACTAAAATAGAACTTGAAACTGAAAAAAAGAATCAATTTTCGTGTGGAAGCATTCCTATACCGCTGAAGGATCTTGGAACGTCTTGGTTTTTATATTTTATTTGGCTCTATATATAGCAAATAATACATGGCTTATGAGTTGCCACAAAAACGCAAAAACAAGATGGCCACCATCCTGCTAGTTCATTGAAATGATCGCAAGAGACTTGTTAATATCATTACCTACTCGACAATAGCAGTAATAATCTAGAAGATTTGTTGCCAAAAATAATATTTAAAAAAAACATCAGTTGAAATTTCGGTTATACGTTAAAACCTAAACATATAAAAAGAAAGAAATTTTGTGGCCTAAATGAGTTTCTACATTACTTCATAGTTTCTGTCAATGACATCGTTCGATATACACGTATTCATTTGTGAATAATGCAATTTCGACTGTATGGTTCACAAATGTATATATGTATGAATAGCTTAGAATAGTTAGCTAGGTCAGACGCGACTTTTTCCAGGTAACAGCCCAAGCCGAGGTGCGCATGCGCCCTTGTGTATGTTACCTAAAAACCAAATCGGCTGAGTGCCTTAAGCGCTCGCCTTAGTAGTCCGGTGAAGCTGTAAAGACCCTGCAGGGTCAATAGCGTAGTCAGTTCGAGAAAAAAAAAAACATCGTTCGCGTGGATTAGCTACTATGGCTATAACGCTCACACGCAGCGGATGCTCTCAAAAGGAAAAAAAACTATTTTGAAACATTCTTCATTGCTGCTCGGCTCCTATTGTATCTGATATATAGCGTTATAGCCTTCCTCGATAAATGAGCTATCACAGCTAAAACAGAAATAATTTTTCAAATCGGACCAGTAGTACCTGAGATTAGCGCGTTACAGCAAACAAACTCTTCAAATTTATAATATTAGTATAGTTTTTAATCAAAGGTAAACTTGTATTAATAAAAAATTAGTAATAAACAGTTTCATTTAGAAGTTATTAAAGCGGAATTCGATTTCGAAATTGCAGATTACATTTAGTGTTGTTTCTGCGACTTCGCTGTACTAAATCGAATCTCGAATGAGTTCACAAACAAAACATAATTTCGGTAACATTAGTAATCGCAGCGGACTGTGAAATTTCGTGTTAGCCTCACGACATTAGTGGCCGGCCGCGTGATTTATGGGGCAGCATTCGATAACTCATTTGATTTTTTTTTTCTTATATATGATTCTGTTTAATACGCATTCCCAAGACTCGCGTTCAGTAATTGTATTATCATAACTGCTTCTCAATTATCAGAACGAAGTTTATTAACGCACCTTGCGGTATGAGTTAACTGGTAGAAATCGTCACATAAGAAAAAAGCGTTTTTCTCGTCCTGATAATAAAAGAAACCTTGACAAATTATATACTAAAACCTTCCTTATGAATCACTTTATTTTATTATAAACCGCATGAAAATCCGTTCAGTAATTTTTAAGTCTATCGCAAACAGACAGACCGACAGACGTGGCAAATGACTTTGTTTTATATAATAATAAAGAGAATCCATATTTGTTGGATATGGCAAAGTAAGAAAACATTTTCATTACATGTACACACATACACGTATATATGTGTATGTATAAGTGTCAGTCTGGGTCTATTAGTATCAAAATCAAAATAAAAAAACACTAAGTTAACTGGTAGAAATCGTCACGTAAGAAACAAGCGTTCTCCCACCATGATAATAAAGAAACCTTGACAAAGTAAGAGCGACTTGTACCAAATGCCATTAATGTATTTAACACATCGGCAAAGTAGTCAAATTTTACACGAGATTTGTTCTAACTTAAAAATTTATTGTCAGGAAAACTTTAGAATAAATTACTTCTTTCAAATATTTGTCGCACAGGACTACTCAAAAATTCTATAAATTCTTCATCATCAACGGAGAATAAATTATAAAAACTCATTTTTATTTCGGAAAAACATAGCTCAGGATTATAAAATGGCACTCCATGACAGTTCACTAAACGCTTTTAGCCGCGCTAAACAGTTCGCACAGACTTTGACAGATCGCTAAACTTATTTAGCGCCTTAAAATTGTTGGTACAAGACACTTGTTTGATTTAAATATTTTTCTTTGTTTAAATATAAGTTAAACACAAGTCATTTGGTACAAGCGGCCCTTAAACCTTCCTCATGAGTCACTTTATCTACTAGTGAAAACCGTATGAAAATCCGTTCAGTAGTTTTTAAGTTTATAGCGAACAGACTGACGGAAAGACGTGGCAAATGACTTAGTTTTATAACATGTAGCGATGTATAAAAGTACATATATGTATAAACCTAACGAGAATACATATTTGTTGGATATGGCACGGTAAGGAAACATTTTCATTACACGTACACACATACACGTATATATGTGTAAGTATATATAAGTGTCAGCCTGGGTCTAGTAGTATACAAACATCGTTGTATAGTACATAGTTTATGAGCATTCTCATATACATATATAATATAATATATATAAGCCAAAGAAGTCTCAATTACTCCGCGTGTACACATTCATACACGCAATATTTTTTTTTAATTATTTGAACACGATAGTCTTTGAAAGTATTCAGACTAATACAATTTTTTTTAAATATTATATATTTTTTGAATTATTTGTAGAATAGGCTTTAGGTGTAGGCCTATTCGTCTAACGTCACGCTATGACCCTTAGTAATAGAGCAAAACCATAGAGAATACACAGAAAATGGGAACGCAACCGCAAGCCAATTCTAGTAAGAAACAATGAAACTCGACAAAAATATTTCAATAACTATTTTTTTCCTGCCCACCCTTATTAACAAACGGCATGATGATACAATAAGCGCCCGTCCGCGTACAAACCGCTATATAATTACGCGGTGACGTTTGATACAAGGGTTCAATTGAAACACACGAGGGTTGTTAACAAAGAAATTTATAATGATTTTTATTTGATTTTCTCGCAACGCTGCCCACAAAAAGAGGTGTTTAGTTGTATATCATGATCTCATTAAATATAAGGCCTTTCTCGCGTCTGTCTGTATGTTTCATATTTTAAACTACGCAACGAATTTTGATACAGTTATCATTAACGTCTATAGACTATTTCCCAGAAAGTTTATATTTACAATACATGTATATCTTTATTTAGCGGGGTGGTGGGGTTTTACAGCCTGACTGGGTCGCAACCACCATGTATATGGCGAAAAAGCCCGCCATAGTGATTCGCTTCTGCGGATCGCGTTTCGGGATCAGCCTGTGCATATCCAGCTTTTCGCAGGCCGGCATGACAGCGGCGACCGGCGATGGATGGTGTGTCACTCGGTGATTGCCGTTATTTTTGGATTGTACTCTGCTTATCACCAGGCATAATGCAGTAATATTGCCGTGCTACAATTAAAAAAAAACAATGACATCCAACCATTATCATAACAAGATTAGAGGTATTAAGGATATATGTACATTGGCTTAGACGTGAATAAAATATCAACTACAAAATACTAAATAGGGCTCTAAATCATATACAGTCAAAAAAATGACACCGGCAAATGCTTATGTAGCGCGCGCCCTTCGAAAAATATTGATAGAATAATAAAAAATATAGTATAAAGAATCCATCTTCAGTAAAATAAAGCGCCGGGCTTTCTATTTTAATAACAATCTATGACCCACGCCCACAGAGATAATGGTTTTCAAGGATTAAAAAACATTGAAAAAAAAAATTCAGAAACTGAAACAGAACTGAACTGAACTGAACAGAAAACAGAAACCAAATTTAAATTGCTTTATATGCACATAAATGCATTTGCTATTTTATTTTCGGTTTTCCAAACAACGTATAAAATTTAGTTTATTTGAGCCTACTTCATAATAACACTATATTGTTATCACACTAGCGAATTATTATAGTTCTTGATAAATGGATCAGGGATTGTAACAACAGTCGGTGTCGACTAACATTAATATTTTCACAAGTTAATTAAAAGGGAGACGATAGAAAAACATTTACTCTTTGATAATCCTATCACTGTTATTTCAACGAATCGTTTATTACTGTTTAACGCCATCTAGAGGCGTTTAGTGGAACGATTAAATTATACAAATTTATGATAACGGTTGTTATGTATATATTTTAATAAATAATTAATTTATATTAGATATGATTATATAAGGTCAAATTAATTTAATTCATTATATGCGTTGAGTAAGATATAATTAACCACAATAGTCATTAAAAACGTGTGTACACTATTTGTATTTGTCGTTTAACATTTTTAAAATATAAACAATGAAAATATTTTATTTCATTTATAGCGATTGTGGTTATTAATTTCGACATAACTAGCATCGGGGGTGTAACTCAGTGGTAGAGTGTCTGCTTCGCATGCTGAAAGTCCTGGGTTCAAATCCCAGCACCTCCACATATACTTTTTTCTTTTAAAACAAACATTTTATAAGATAGTAATGCGTAATATGTTTTTATCTCTAAAACCAAAATATATATTGGTAATCTAATAACTTTAAAAAATTTCAAAAATGCTTAAATTATTTTGTACTATTAACATTGCCTGTAACATTGCACACTTATTGCACAATTACTTACAATACAAAAGTTAATTACAATAAGATATATCTAAAAGGATTAAGTTAAGTATGACGTAACTTATTATTAGTGATAGAGTTTTAAAGGTCTAATAAGTCCTAAAATCTCCGTCCACATGGAAACTTATTACACTTATCTCTCTCTGTTTATCCTTTATAATTTATACTAATATTATAAAGAGGTAAAGTTTGTGAGTTTGTGCAGTAGTCCGGTGAAGCTGTTAAGACCTTGCCAGGTCCATAGCGTAGTCAGTTCGAAAAAAGTGCGTGCGTACAAAGTACACATGTCAGAAGTGAAACTTCTTTGGCGAACTAATTTATAAGTCTTGTTTATATTTATACAAATCTAAAACTTTAGATTTCCGAGACTTGAAAAATAGATGAAAAATCTGCGTTTATTGCAAATGACGTCACTTCCGTTGCATACCTGCGTGACGTTACATCTGTAAAAAATTTACCCTCATGCGCCTATTCACTTCAAAATAAAAATGGCGAGTTTATGACGTTGTAGGGAGTAATATCGGGATCTACTAAACCGATTTTGAAAATTCTTTTACCAATAGAAAGCCACGTTATTTGTGAGTGTCATAAGCTATATATTAACCTGAAAATTGAAAATACTTTTTTGGGGAAGTCGGGTGCGCAAAGTCGGAGAGAAAACGGTTGAACAAAAACGTTTCTTACGAACGCTGCCTTAACGATGAGAGATATATGATTGAGTTCTCTAGTCCAGTGAAGCTGTAAAGACCCTGCAGGGTCAATAGCGTAGTCAGTTCGAGGAAAAAATGATTGAGTTCTAGAGAAAAGTTGTAAAGCTTTATAATGCCTACAAAAAGTCAGCGACAGCATATGTCTAATTTTTAAACTTTTGTCTAAAATTTAAATCACAAAAAGTCGTCTTTTTATAAATGTTTACCGCCCAACGAAGTGGACACGGGTCAGCTAGTATTAATTAATGTAGATGTAGAAAAAAAAAACACATGCAAAGTAAGGATAAGTAATTTTGTATGGTTTTCAGGTGATGCATTGATTGGAACAAATGATTACTCGAATCATTAGAGCGAATAATCGCGACACGCGTCCACACAATTGAACAAATACAATTTGTATTATATTATTATTGAAGCATACCACACTGATTGATATGCACCTGGGCCTTCAATTATTTATTTTTTCATATTATGAGTCTTTTCTTTTTTTATTATGATCCATGTCCATGTCGCCATTTTTGCCAGTGTCAAGAGTGACGAATATACGTTTTAAACGTAGAGCCTGTCCAGATGAGGCGTTTTTCGCGCGTAGACATTCGCGCGTACCCGAGATACTAGAGCCACATATATTTAAGAGTGGTAGAGCCACGCTGAAGCTATTATTGGTTTCTGCATGAATGGGTCGGCTCGTCTGGGGCAGTACCACCCTCTCATAGAAAACCGACGTGAAGTAACAGTGCTTGCATTGTTGCGTTTCGTTCGGTAAGTGAGAGCACCAGAGGCCCACCTCCCTTCCCCTCTCCTCTCCCCCCTCAGTCCTTTCCCTTTAAAACTTGTCAATTGTCAAACGATCTAACTGTCACGATATAGTACTGTCAGATCGCAAAATTAAAATTGTACCACCTTGACGATACGTTTCGTTTTACGCAATTCGAACAGCAGGAATTATGGAAGATCAGTTTCAACTTTTGTTCGAAAAAATGAAAATAGAAATGAAGAATCAAAATTTAGAATTAACAGAACATATAACAAACTCAATTATGTCGAAAATTGACGAGAGATTAGAACCTATTTTAACAGAAAATAGTAGATTAAAAGTTAAAATAGGAAATCTTGAAAAAGAAATTGAATATTTAACGAGACAGAAGAAAGAAAATAATTTGGTGATTTTCGGACAAGAAGAGAAGGATGAAACATCTAGAGAGTTGCTACAACATATGAAAATAAAATTCAAAGCCGACTTAAATATTACTTTAGAAGATTATGAAGTTAATAAAATATTTCGAATAGGAAATAAAAACAAGGACGGGGACGGGGACAATAAGCCCAGACCTCTCCTAATTTCATTTGTAAATAATTGGAAGAAAATGGAAATTTTGCAAAACAAAAAGAAAAGTAAAAATATATATATTACGGAAGATTATTCAAAGGAGGTGTTAGAGAAAAGGAAATCTTTACAAATGCAATTAATAGAGGAAAGAAATAAGGGGAAGATCGCGTACCTAAAATATGATAAATTGATAATAAAGGAGAATATCAGAAGTACAGTAAATAAGAAACGAGAACTATCAACCTCTCCACTAGCCGATAAGCATAAGAAATATCAGTTTTTTAAGTCTTCGAAAAATAGGGTAAATGCTTTTGATTTTATGAGGCAAAGATCAAACTCCTTATCAAATATGAACTCGTCACTAAATAAAATATAGCAATCAGAAGTCGGCAAACGGAAAACGCAAAAAATCATAAAAAAGGGAAATATTAAACGTATATATAAAACAACTTACACTCTCCCAAGCCGACCGGTCCTCGTGGGAGAAGAAGACCACGACCCTCTTATCAAAAGTTATTATACTTTTAATGACGACGCGGCGTAAGTACGAGAGAAAAATAGACAAATAAATGGACTTAATACATTCATATGACTTTATTCAATGTTTTTTACATAAGCTTCCATACAGACGAAGTAGCGGGCACGGCTAGTTTTAGGCCACATCGTCATTTAAACTCGGTGAGAATATGATTAAATGCTAAAACATAGATGGTGTTATTACAAAAAAAAAAAATACATATTGTTTACTTGCTTTAAAAAGGTTTCGAAATAAATGCACTGCGCTCGCCCGAGGCAAGTTCGCGTTATCATTTTTCACAAGTCTACGTTTTTTTTTTAACGCGGAGAACCCTCTTCACCGACTTCCCTGGTCCCGGGGGAGTACCTGAACTGAGTCGACTTTTAATCGATTAAAAAACGTAACCAAAGCGAGACAAAAGATGGCGAACATTCAGCGACCGCGGTGCATTTAATTCGAAACCCTTTTTAACCGACTTCAAAAAAAGGAGGAGGTTATCAATTCGTCTGTATTTTCTTTTCTTTTTTTTTATGTTTGTTACCTCATAACTTTGGATTGGGTGTACCGATTTTGATTATTCTTTTTTTATTTGAAAGCTGGTACTTCCAGTGTGGTCCCATTTCAATTTGGTACAGTTCCGACAACGGCATCCAGTGCAAAACCGTATAAGTTTCAAATTTGCATTAAGTATGTACACGACAAATAGACGAATAACTCAATATTACGCTAACCGATTTCGATGATTCATTTTTTATTGGAAAGGAT
>MU159548.1:65693-104535 GCA_015888305.1 Antheraea pernyi | reverse complement strand
CCTACGCTTTTGTAATCGATCCCTATTAGCTCCCGCACATTTCGCGGTTCTCAATAATATCTCGAGCCTAGGTCGTCCCCGCGCGGAGCCCTTTTGATATTATTTTCGCGATACAGTGACTAATCTAATAAGATAGAGTAAATCGCGTATTTACGTCTATCTTCCCCTAAAATAACCGTTCAATAATAATAATAATTTTTGTTATGTCTATTTTTAGACTTCGGTGCCGTCACCGTTAGTAAATTTAAATTCAATCTTATAAAATGCGTGTTGCGTCCACGCTTTTGTAATCGATCCCTATTAGCTCCCGCACACTTCGCGGTTCTCAATAATATCTCGAGCCTAGGTCGTCCCCGCGCGGAGCCCTCTTGATATTATTTTCGCGATACAGTGACTAATCTAATAAGATAGAGTAAATCGCGTATTTACGTCTATCTTCCCCTAAAAATAACCGTCAAACAATAATAATAATTTTTGTTGTGTCTATTTTTAGACTTCGGTGCCGTCACCGTTAGTAAATTTAAATTCAATGTTATAAAATGCGTGTTGCGCCCACGCTTTTGTAATCGATCCCTATTAGCTCCCGCACACTTCGCGGTTCTCAATAATATCTCGAGCCTAGGTCGTCCCCGCGCGGAGCCCTCTTGATATTATTTTCGCGATACAGTGACTCACCTACATCACTTGAACAGACATATGAGATCATCTCTCTCACACACGTGCACATATATACACATGGTGGGAGGGTTTTGTTTTTTTTCCTTCAACGAACTGAATCCAATTACTTTTAGTTCGTTTCATTCCGATATACACGTATTCATTTGTGAATCATGCAATTTCGATTGTATGGTTCACAAATGTATATATGTATGAATAGCTTAGTATAGTTTAGCTAGGGCAGACGCGTCTTTTTCGGTAACAGCCCAAGCCGAGGTGTGCGTGCACCCTTGTGTATGTTACCCAAAATCAAAATCGGCTGAGTGCCCTAAGCGCTCGGCCTTAGTAGTCCGGTGAAGCTGTAAAGACCTTGCCAGGTCAATAGCATAGTCAGTTCGAAAAAAAAAAAAAAAAAAGAGAACCGGTGTTTTCAACGTGGTATGGACGTTAGCGAGAAAACATTTCTATCTACGCGTCTGTATCGTATGTGTATGTGACGACACAAAATATTAAATAAATAAAATATAATGCACATATAAAGTATAAATAGTGAAAAAATACAATCTAAACATCTCTATATAAAAATGTAAGTAGCTGACAATGAATGAATTGGCAAATAGACGTTCAGTCGCCATTTAATTTAATTGTTTTCCTCTATGTTTTTCTTTTATTTTTCTCGAACAGACTATGACATTGTCCTGTTAAGCTTCACTGGACTACTGCCTTACTGTCGTTTATACATCCGTGCGAAGCCGCGGCGGATAGCTAGATTTAAATATACATATACGTTACATTTTACTGTAAGGGACGTGCGTGTCGTACTTACAATTGTTTTTAAAGAGCATTTCTATAACTGTAGATGGTCTCAAAGTTTTATATTTCTTTAATACAAATTTAAAAACGCGTGCGGAGCTGCGGGTACAACTAGAATTCTAATAAACATAGTCCTTAGCGCATGTAAAGATATTTATTTGGTTTTATTATTTAGCGTTCTGGAATGATTTACTTAATACAGTGTTCCCTCTGGGTTATGACATAGGAATTTTCAAAGTGGGATTTGGATTGGGAACACGCTCTTCAACGTCTGCAATATAACAGTCATGGAACATGCTGTTAAAGTTGTCCATAGGCTTTAGTGATCATTTAATATCAGATGGGCCGTCCTCTTGTTTGCTGCTCTTAGGCATCGAGGCAGTCATAAGGACTGCCGACAGGAGTGAAAAGTCAAAACAATGACATAAATGTGTTCTTTTTTAAATTTTCATATTAATAATAGTGTGAATGACAATATTTAAATTTCAGAACTTCTTTATTGAGATTATTAACATTAGTGTGTTTTTCATATCTATTGGCACTCGGAGCAATTATTATATACATTTTTATAAAGCCTATTAATCAATAAAATCTGACCTGTATTAACCTTTTTTTTTTTATTAATGTAGTGAGAAAATCCATCATGGACTGTCAGGCCCTCGGGGGAGAGCCTGAACTGAACCGACCACCAGCCTTTGTAATGCCACGCAGGTGGTGCCATACGGCGACTTTAACCGGCTAAAACTTCACGACAACCAATCAACCAACCAACCAAAGCAAGCTCCACAACACCCCCCGGCGGCAGGCGGACCTGTATTAACCTGACATGACCTACGAAATATCAGTATTACATGCACACAGACCCATATACCTACTACGCTTCGCTCGTTTGACATAAGCCGGGCAAGCGCAATACGGTTATGCTTACGTAGCATGTCATGACGCGAAATTATAAATTTATCTCCTGCCAAAAATACCGCTGAACGCGCCTAAAGAAGGTTCTACTTCAAAAATAATTAGTTATTATTTGTGGATTTCTAAGAAAATAAAATATTTCCCAACAACATTACTGGTATAAGAATACCTTATACAAATATTTGAGTTATTTCTATAGTTTCACTCGTTTATTTCCAATCTTTATTCCTTTTCACGGACACCCCAAGTAATTTTCCACGAAATCTCAGCGTGACATTATCCACGTCGGCTCAGTGGTTGCACTGTATGATTGACAGCTAATAACCGCAGATTTCCCATGGGTGGGTGCAATTTGTCTCTGGCACTCCCCACGACAGTGATTCCTTGATACCGTCGTGATTTTCAACAGCCACTAAAATTTCTATCACAGTGAGAGACATCACGTTATAATCTCAATTATAATTTTTAATATTTCAATTGTCTTGTAATTATGTCATGATTTGTCGTGATTATGTCGTGAGATTATTGCTTCCTTTTTTAATGTAAACGTATTTGGTATCTTAGTAGTGGTTGGTTTAAAGAGATTTTTAACGAGTAATAAAAAAATTAATAAATGAAAATTGAAATATTTTATAGTGTTTTATTTTTTATCTCTCTTTAATCTTTTATTCCTTATTACAGAGAAATAACAAACCTCATGTGTTACTAAAGGAATTTAAAAGTACACGTGTACAATTTATTTGTGAATTATAAACTCAATTAAAAAATATCTTTATCTATAAAAATCCTGTGTCACGATGTTCGTTCGAGCTAATATCCAAAACACCTCAATCGGTTTCAATTTTTGCGGTTTTTTTTTATATCATATTAGGCAAACGAACAGGTGGGTCACCTGGTCTTAAGTGATCACCACCGTCCAACACCAGGACACCAGGAGAGTCACAAGTGCGTTGCCACCCTGTGTCTGGAGGGTGGAGGAGGAGAGGGGTGGGGAGGGGAAGCGAGGGAGCTGGGCCTCCGGCGCTCTCACTGACCGAACGAAACACAACAATGCTACCCCTCCCTCATACACAGGCTGGCAACGCACTTGCGACTCCCCTGGTGTTACTAGTGTCTATGGACGGTGGTGATCACTTAACATCAGGTGACCCACCTGGTAAAATTTAAGACGCAGGGTACAGACTTTTCTATTGTTCTGCACTTTGGGTTTTGGTTAGATGTGCCCCTTGTCCTCATAGCAACAGAATAACTTCTTGTAAATACTGCTTATTGAAAAGTTTGAATGCCATAAAGTAATTTAGATGCAATGTTGGCTAAGTAGCTAGCGTGTTCAGACACCGTGTCGATCGATGTAGGTCAAATCGCTACCAACGAGCCGGAGTTTTCGGAATACTGTATACCACCGGAATGGTGGTAGGGCTTTTTACAAGCTGGGTTAACTACCACACTAAATTTAATAATCTGTCATGAAGTACATGTAGGTGTGTAGCGACAAACGCATTAAGAGCCAGTCGCAGTACGTATGTCGTGTTTACCATTTTAAATATATCGTCATTTCACATAAGGTGAGATTGTGATAATATGCCTATAAAATATAAAACATATATTATCCGTAGTATATAAGGTGTGCGGACGCGTTAGATTCCCGCGCGGATTACAGACGAAGTGGAAATTGAATCGAAGCTTCATTTCCGCACTCGTTCACCGAAGTTTTCAATGTCGTTTCTTTAATATACCTTATTTTTTATACTTCGAACCAATATCTATACTAATATTATAAAGTTTGTGAGTTTCTGACGTTGTAGGGGGTAATCTCTGGAGCAACTAATCCGATTTTGAAAATTTCATTTCCCAATAGAAAGCCACGTTATTTGGGAGTGTCGTAGAATATATATACGCTAAGACCAATAGGAGCGAAGCAACAATAAGGAATGTTTTTAAATCGTTTTTTTTCCTTTTGAGAGCTTCCGCTGCGCCTTGGCCAAAATAACTACTCCACGCGTACGAAGTCGCGGGCAGAAGCTGTTAACTAATATTATAAAGAGTTAAAGTTTATGAGATGATACCCAAGATGATTAGCAATTTTAGAATGTATTGTATATTGTATATATTGTAATGTATATTGTACTTGTACCATACATTCATTCCATCTATATTTAAGAATATTACAGAAAATTTGTACAATTTACTAATCATTTACTAAAAAATGTTTAGTGCTATTACAATACAAATATTGTAATTTTGTTTAACAAATCATTCTAAGAATGTTTTGTAATTTTAGTATGATATATTGTAGTTATACTACATAATCTATATCAAATAATTTATGAAAATTACAACACATTTGTTATGATTTTACTAAAAATACAGCAAAAAATTTTTTTGTAATGTTGTAATTTAGCCCAATAAATAATATTAACATGTTTTGCCTCCATTGGAATAAATTAATTTGCAGCATTATTTTTTTTAGTATTTGACTTCTCGTAAATTAAATCATAAAAAAATGATTGTTAATATAAAAAGTTTTTATAAAATTTCGGCTGTTTTGTAATATTGCTACACTGATGTAATTTTTTTTAATGAAATTACAATTTACAATCTCATTTAAAAATCGAAAATGTATAAATGTGTATGTGTAAAATAATACAATAAAAAGAATCAAATTTTCATAATCTTCACTGTAATTCATATTACAACTGTTTTGTGAATTTACAAAACTGTGGTAAATTAAATTACAATAAACGTTTGCAAATATAATTGTTATTTATCAAATTACCACATTTAAAACAACAATATTTTTTGGTGAAATTACAACTCACAATGTAATGTAACAATCGAAATTTGAATATTACAAAAAAAAAAACGAATTTTCATTACATTTTTTTTTGTGATTTTACAAAAATTTCTTGAACCAGAAGAAGTGATAAAATGAAATACATGCATATCTTTATATATAAATTTCTTCTGCACGTATGTATGTCACTGAACTCCTAAATGGCTGGACCGGTTTTGATGAAATTTTGTGTGCGTGATCCAGTGGATCCGAGAATGGTTTAGATTCACAATTGGACGCAGGTGACGCTACAGTTGACTATTAGGATTTTTGTTTTTTATTATTAAGACAGAACAAAGTCCGCTCGGTCCGCTAGTGTTAAATAGAATTATCTTTTTTTTTCTATATCATAGGAGGCAAACGAACAGGTGGGTCACCTGATGTTAAGTGATCACCACCGTCCAAACGCACTTGCAACACCAGGGGAGTCGCAAGTGCGTTGCCAACCTGTGTTAGGGGGGGGAGGAAGGGAAGGTGAAAGTGGAAGGGGAGGGGAGATGAGTCTCCGGCGCTCTCACTGACCGAACGAAACGCAACAATGCAAGCACCGTTACTTCACGTCAGTTTTATGTGACAGGGTGGTAACACCCCAGGCGAGCCGACCCATTCATGCTGAAACCAGTAATAGCTTCAGCGTGGCTCTACCAAACTTTATTTAAAGTTTAGTCAACTAAAAAAAGTCTGATTTATTTTTGTTTTAAACAATTCGCGGTTTCTAAATCAATTTGATTTTCTATGATAAATAAAGAGGAGAACACGTTACCTATCTTTTATATTGCTACATTGCTGTATACAATATCGTACAGTCACTAAAGCTCTTCTTGTTTCGTTGATCGTTGATGATGTTGAGTGATCAACAATTAATGATCCAAATAAGCTACTGTTCTAACCACCGCAAATACTATTTAGGGGTTTCAAAGGAACAATAAGAGATTGTACACATATTGTAGGTGGTTTAATTAATGATCCAAATAAGCTACTGTCCTAACCACCGCAAATACAGCTTTTAGGGGTTTCAAAGGAACAATAAGAGATTGTACACATATTGTTTATGTTAACAATTCAACTTGTAAACACGTACAGTTTTCTACGTTTTTTTGTAGGTGGTAGAACCACACTGAAGCTATTACTGGTTTCAGCATGGTTGAGTCAGCTCGCCCGTGGTAGTACTACCCTCTCACAGAAAACCAACGTGAAGTAACAGCGCTTGCATTGTTGCGTTTTGTTCGGTCAGTGAGCGCACCGGAGGCCCAGCTTTCTTAATCCCCTCCCCTCCCCTACCCTCGAAAACACAGGCTGCTAACGCACGTGCGATTCACCTGGTGTTGCTAGTGTTTATGGACGGTGGTGATCACTTAACATGTTGACCCACATGTTCGTTTGCCTCCTACGATATAAAAAAAATTTGGAAGATTTGGCCACCGTTATCAATATAAGAGCTCTATTACTCCCTCTTGCGACTACATTAGAATAGATGACTTTTCTGTATTTTTAATAAATTTAATAATTAATGAAATACATTAATAATACATGTAAACCTTAAGGAAGATTTTCTATCAAAATCCGTTGCATAGTTTAGAAGAAATCTATATATAAGTTGGCAATGGGAAAACAGCTTTAGACGAGCTTTAGTGTTATCGATAAAAAATTTGGAAAAAGTTTTTTTTTTCTAAATGGTCAACGGTCGACCGCTTGGCAAGCACTCTTAAGATAAACTACACAGACAGTCACGAAAAGCGTATTTTCTTATAATATAAATGTAGATTATAAAATATTGTAAATAAAGTAACAAAGAAAATACTAAAACCGGCCAAAAAAAACATTTACCACTTGGAAATAAATCATGTCAATCGGTACAGTTAGATGTTGGGTTTTATATTAAGTGAGGATAAATAAATTATACCCCAAATCAATTTACCATCATTATTACATCGCTTCCGTAATTTTACCTACGCAGTCAAAAGGCCAGCGAGTTATATCGCTCGTGGCAGGTGGCTTTTTTAAAGGCAAACCCCATTAGTGTAGAGGCAGACGACATGAATAGTTGATTCGCCACCAAAATGTCAGGCCAAATAGAATAAACAATGAGCACGGCTTTATCAGGGTCAAACGAATTAAGCGGCGTGAATATTTGAAACACAGAGATATTTTAATTTTATTTGGCTATGAAATACTCACCGGCAACTTTTTTGTGTGACAAAAAGTGGTGGGGGCGAACGCCGTGTCGGGTAGATACGATAAACACGCGTAAATAGAAGAATTTCATCGCCAACATCCATACCACGTTGAAAACACCGGTTCTCGTCCGATCACCGAAGTTAAGCAACGTCGGGCGCGGTCAGTACTTGGATGGGTGACCGCCTGGGAACACCGCGTGACGTTGGCTTTTTGTCATATTTTTCTAACTAAAATGTGAATACAAAAGTTATATTTCTATCGGTTACCTTTACGACACACCCTGTTTATATTTTGTTTATCATTGTTTTTTGTTTTACAGATACACCCATGGCCCCCCATCTCATCTGATTATCTGAAGAAGATGAGGCTGATGATAATTGCACATACTTATGCCTATTCGCTGAAACACCGAATAAATGTTTCTATCTATTGCCAAAAACGAAAACGATTTGTATAAAATAAAAAACGTCTTGACCTGTTTGGACCCTGTTTATATTTTGTTTATCATTGTTTTATTGTTTTACAGATACACCCATGGCCCCCATCTCATCTGATTGTAAGTGAAGATGAGGCTGATGATAATTGCACATAACTGTCAGATGCCTATTCGCTGAAACACCGAATAAATGTTTCTATCTATTGCCAAAATCGAAAACAATTTGTATAAAATAAAAAATCAATTTCCGAATATACGTATTCGTTACTTTAAAACGTCTTGTCCTGTTTGGATATTATTTCATAATTATTTTTTGTTGTATACCCAATTGTCAGGACAAGGTTTATATGAAAAAAAAATGTTTTTTTTTCGATCTGACTACGCTATTGACCTAGCAAGGTCTTAACAGCTTCATCGGACTACTAAGGCGAGCGCTTGAGGCACTCAGCCGAGTTTATTTTTAAAACAAACTCAAGGTGGTAAATATTTTTTTTATGTTAAAGGGTAGCTAACAGGCAAACGAGCCATCTGATGGTAAATGGTTACCGTCGCTTATGGATACCTGCAATTTTTTTAATTTTATTTATTTCACAAAACTGGTTACTATAGATGATAATTTCTGTTGATGTCGATGCAGTGATGCTGTTACTAATGTAACCTACTGGATGTGAAACTAACATGCACAATATATGAGAGCTAGAAATTTATATAGAAATTAAATATTCAGACAAAATATGTAAAAAATAAGTTAATAATCTAAATACAATACAATTTTTTCCCTATTGAGATTTTATTGAGGCTAAAGAACAATGAAAAATATCAAATTTAGTTTGTATATTGTTGTATTTGTGGCACATTCGGTAGAGGGGCGAGTGTTGTCCAACGTTTGTCGAGTACTTGGGTAGGAAGAATGTTTTGCGATTCACCAAACGACTCTTGTTACGTGGTACTGAGATACATATTTGTCGTAATAAAAATGAACTGTCAATATGGCTATTCAGAATCTTAAATAGGAAAGACAAATCCAATATGGTTCTATGGGATTGCAATGTTTGTAAATTATAATGAGATAAACGTGATTGATATGACTGTACAGAGTTGCATTCGTTACTAATGAACGTGAGATGGTATAAAAAACGTTTTTGTACTTGTTCCATTCTGTTTGGGTCTACCTGGTAGGTTGGATTCCAGACAGGACTACAATATTCCAAGATACCTCTTACCAGAGTATTATATATTAAATTCCAGAAGTATCGTGGTTGCGTTGCTGGCCTTGAAGAACATGTTTCACTCCCTTTTTAAAGAGATCCCATATACTCTGGGGGAATACGGTACCGGGTAACCAGTTCCACAACGCCAACGTAAGTATAACGTTCTGGAGAATCTTACGGTGTGTGGATGAGCCACCAGCCAACGTCGGCAGGTGCGAATTTGGATCGTCATAATGCCACCGTATCAAAAAGTTATTTAAAGCGTTCTCCATTGCGCATGGCAAAACAAAAACATATGACGCCTTTCAAAATATTCATAGCAATTATTTATTTACAAATATTTATGGCATCGACTTCTAATATATTATTAGGTAGCGCGAATATCAATATTTTTTATTTAATTTGGTTTATTTAATAATTCAGTTATTTTTCGCTTATTAGTGCCAAATTAGTTTTTCACATCGAAGGCGGTTTATTTTTTTTGGAAAAAAAAAATTATTTCTCAATTTTTAGCATCCATAAATATCTGGTTTCTAATGGGTATAATAAATCGGTCCAAATTTCACGAAAATACGTAGATACAAAGTGGGTGAAAATCGAATAAACGATATTTCACCCCCTTAGGGGTTGAATATTTTCTTTTCTCGCTAATGTTATAAATACGATGGTAACCTTGTCCGTCTGCGTGTTTGCTACCTCTGAACAGATCGCGATATCAACGAAAAACACGCGGACGAAGTTGCGGGAAACAGCTACTGTGAAACTAAATAATATGTTATTTGAAATAGTATATTGTTGTCTCATAAAACGCAGTAATTCATGGTAATAAACAGATAAGTCTTAGACTATAAATATGTTATGAATATACCTAACAGAAAATGGTGAATGTAATTTAATGATACATGATACTAAACCGATAATTTCTATCAATATTACAAACGCGGAAGGTAATGCGAAGGCGTGCGTTCATACATAAATTCGATATCGACTGGACGTTTATAAATATAGACGAATAGCGGTTATCTCTGCAACATAAAATATTAATGAGCATCCCCATTAGTTCAAAAGCTTTTTACACGGAGTACCTAGCGAAATGTGCGCAGATTTAAAAACAGTTTGACTGTACTAGAAGTGACAAATTAAGAGCCATTGTAAGGCGGAAGTTGGCCGCAATCGTACCTGATTGTAGAGACTGTCGGAACTATATTATACTGATATAATATTTTTGTCCTATCTAGAATAACCAATTTACGGAGCGTTTCATAAAAGAAAATAATTGTCAAACTTCTTATGGTGTATGGACTAACTAATATTATAAATGTGGAATGCGAGTTTATTTTATTATTTTTCCAAATAAACAATGCTCATTTTTGTATTACATTAACGTTACTTATTTAGTGTTTGTAATAAAACGAAATATTTTATATGTTTATTGTTGGAAATGTAATCTTATCAAGTAGTGAGTGAAGTTAGCAAAACCACGTTTATCTTCTCATTTGAAACGCTTAGTGACTGATACGCTTTTGTAGGGGGAATTAATCGATATCCATGCATTAAATGCAGTCCTACTTTCATATAGTATCTTTGAATCACGTACATTTTTACAACAAAATTCAGGTTTAATATAAGATTCGATGCGATGAGAACTTATCACGACCTGTTTTCAAAATTTTAGTACGCTCGATACCTCTTCCATAATCTATACATCTAAGTCCCGTGTCTCATCTCCACACTAATCATAAGGCAGGCGATTGGGTAAAAGGCGATAAATCTAAGGCCCGCGTAAGTTATTGCGCACTCGAACTGGCACGGTCCTTAATTAGGGGGCTGCTTGAAAAAATTAACCTCGACGCGAGAGGATTTGTTTCATTTGTTATTCTGCATTAGATATTTATATGAATTCGAATTCAGCAAGCATTTTTTATTTAGCATACTATTATAACTGATTCTTCGACAATGCATGATTATAATAGAGTATTACCTTACTTGGTTTTGACCGTGGTTTTAATCGCGTTAATGGAAATTTAACCAATACCTCGAGAACTGTACGATGTCTTGGATTAAATGTATATATATAGGTTTTCTGTATCTATCTTTGATCTTATCAGTCGCTGTTTTTTTTTACATTACGTTCCATGCGGACAGAGTCACGGGCACAGCTAGTAATATACTAAAATACTGTATTCATATTTGTTAACCCGTTTCGCACATCATAAAAAGTTTCGCACTATTGCCTAATGCAGGGTTGTGTTATGAAATTCGCAACTAATTGCAAAAGGCGTTACGCGTAAATATTGTATAGACAGACACAACGCGACGGCATAATTTAATACGGACATCATTAAATGTTCGTACAATCGGGGTAAACCGTTAATTATTTGAACACAACACATCGAACTCACTGTAACTATAATTATACTGATTAATAAACTGATATCAGCCCTTAAGATGGCTTTATAAAAGGGTAATAGAAATATATTTTTTCTCGTTATATCGTAATTTTACTATGTTGACTTTATGTATGGACCTTGAGCTACCTTTAGCTTATTTACAAATAAGACATCCAGTCTCATTGAGCGAAGCAAGGAGATCCTTCTACTAGCCTACGCCTTTGCATCCTCAGAAGCAAAACAAGTGACGATTTCTTCACAACTTTCACCACAATCGAAAATTCATTGGAAAATGATAGACGGAAGTCGCTCAATATAAAAAAATGTGTGCGTGTAACCGTCACACGCGATTGAAGTAAAACCTCTTTGGCGTTATAAGAGTAGTTGATAGATGCCACTACAGATAATGAAGCTTTGATTTAATTTGTTACTTACATTGAAATCATATGACAGCACAGTCACGCGCCCATAAATACATAATTAATTCCACTGTATGATTTTTATTATTATTCACTTTTATTTTTTTTTCAACATTTTTTGATCGATTTGTTTACAAACTATTTATTGACAAAATCGAAAATATTTAAAAACCGGATGGTACTGAATCGTGACGCCATATTGCCGTAACGAACTTCCGTTGCATTGTATTCCAATTACCTCCTAGCCGCGCCTAAAGAAGGTTTACTTCAAAAAGGTCTTTTCAAAATGAAAGTTTTTGAATAGTTGTACAAATGTCTTAAATAATATATCACCAATTTGGTTTCCTTGATTTTTCTTGTTTACTTGATGTTTTTTCTTCCCATTCTATTGGTTATTTAAGCTACTGTTTGTTAAGCTTAAGTTTAGTTAGTTTGTTAAGTTGTTTAAACTCTTCAGTGTCAATTTATCGAGAGTTGACTGTAATTCTATTTTGATAAACATAAGCTACAAAATGAACATTATAAATAAGAAAAGCAATAAAACTAAATATGGAACTATAAAAATTGTCTTATAAAAATCCCATAAATTATATTAGTATAATGGAGTTCATATGTAAAAGGCTCTTAAACGGGTCTTCAAGTATATCACATTGCACGCATCATTAGAAACTATAGTGTTAATATGTCGTCAGGAATAAAGGGACTTCGATGCCTTATTATAATCCATTTTAGATGATTTTGATTTAAGCTCAATATCTTCTTGTACACATGCATGTAAATTTAACACGTCTGTACATTTCTGTTAAAAAAATACTAAGTTACTAAGAATAGGTAATTACATACATTGAATTCATCTTTAGAAATGTTTGTCTGTTTGTTCAGGCAGGCGTCACTGCTAAAGTACAACGTTTAAAACTTTTTAAAAAATTGAGCCGTCACCGGACTCCTGGCAAATGTGAAGCATGTGTAATGTAGTAAACAACACTGTATATACTATAGGTGTGCGAGCTCAGTGCGGCAAGAGAGATTGTGCACAGTCGCTTGCGCATGGCATCGCGTCGCCACGTCCCACACATACGCCACGGCCTGTAACGCCACGCCAACAATCAGGTTTACCATCGCATATATGTTTCACATCATAAATTATAAATCATATTCAAGAGTAACATTTAGTCTTTGTTTAATAAATTCGATTCACTCTATGTAAAGTGTGCGCTTATTCATTCAAGACTCAAGACTGAAAATCACTCAATATCGCAACTAGCGATGGATAGTTTATATCTCGATGGTCGACGTTGTTTTTGGATTATACTATGGTTACCGTCAAGCATAATGCTGTGTTAAAATTTTGCCGTTTTAAATTAAAAAAAGACACTGATAAAGCATCGTCCATATTTTTCATTTTTGTTTTAGACATTTGGTTCATATCTATAGAAATTATCAAGATATCTTTATTTAATATGTATTTATTAAAGTTCACTTCGCTCACTTAAGCGTTTTAAGTATTTTTGCGTTGAGCAACGTATGAAATGGTGCAAGGGGTGTGGTGCGCATGAGCAGGGGAGTAAATAGTTTACAAAGAAATTTTTTAACCAAGGTATATTGTTTTAAATTTTTTTCTTTAAAATATATCGCTAAGATAATAAAAGTTGTGAGTAGTGGGTATCAGATAGTGTTAAGTAAGTTTTCGACTATTCAATGATAGCCAAACTTTTGGTTTTTTTTTTCGAAATGACTATGCTATTCACCTAGCAAGGTCTTAACAGCTTCACCGGACTACTAAGGCGGGCGCTTAAGGCACTCAGTCGATTTTATTTTTATTTAATTTTTTTATTATACTTTTGTTGTAATAAATTTACCCCTATAGTCGATTTACCGATTTTATGATATATCTGTTCAATTTTGTTATTAATGCTTAGAACGTATCGTAACGCGTAATGATTTATATCCTAGACAGTACTTTAAAAAGTCTTAAACTCCATGAAGAAATCTTTATTTAATATGAATTTATTAAAGTTTTAAGTGAGTGTTTTAAGTATTTTTGCGTTGAGCAACGTATGAAGTGAAGCGAGCGGTGTGGTACGCATGAGCAGGAGAGTAAATGGATAACATTGTTTATAAAGAATTTTTATAAGCAAAGTATTTTTTCATTAATTAATTTTCATTTTTTTTTAAATAAATTGATATAATAAATAAAATATTCAAAGTCGCGAGTCGCGGATATCAGATAGTGTTAAGTAAGTATATGGTAAGTTATCGACTATATAATAATAGCCAAACATCTAAGTACCGTTTATATTAGATTCCGCATGTGCCTCAGAAATTCATGTTATATCAATTATTTATAAGTTTTATTTTTTTATTATACTTTTGTTATAATAAATATACCCCTATAGTCAATTTACCGATTTTATGATATATCTGTTCCATTTTGTTATTAATGCTTAGACCGTATCGAAAATCGTAATGATTTATATCCTAAACAGCACTTTAAAAAGTCTTACACTCCATGTCAAGTTTTATCAAAAAACGGTTCAACTGTTTCAAATGTAAGAAAAAATAACAGACAATTCAATTATATTTATACACTATCCTCAGCCCGCGTCTTCGTTCGCGTGGAATAGTTACTTCGGGCTAACGTTAACATGCAGCGGAAGCTCTCAAGAGGAAGAAACACCCCGACTGTTAAACTTTCTGCGTTGGTGATCCGCTCCTATTGGTCTTAGCGTGATTATATCCTTAATAACGCCTATAACCTTCCTCAATAAATGAGCTATATAACACTGAAATAATTTCTGAAAGCGGATCATTAGTTCCTTTTTTTTTTAACGTGGGGAAATCCCTTATGTATACGCCACCCTCCCGGGGGAGAGGGTGGGTTATGTCCGAGTCGCACGGACTAAAACCCCACGGTGTACCGACAGACCGTTTTGTGGGGGCGGCAAGGGATCGTTCGAGCTAATCAACCTTGTAGAGCCGCCCTTTTTTTATACTCTAGTGATTGATCATATATATTTATATCGTCTGATTTTAAATGAAACTGTCATTGACCAAGGGAGGTCTTAACAGCTTCACCGGACTACTAATTTATTGTTTAATTCATGTTATAAGTACCATCTAATAGACGATGGTTCCTATTCAAACTACTTTATCTTTGCGATCGAAGAATTATATACTCATAAAGGCTTCTTTTTTTTAAAATAACCATTGCAATTTACAAATGTGTAAATCTGGCTACATTTATTTTGCTAAATTGTACTATCACCTCAGATATATGATTATCTCTATTTTACGTTTTGGGAAATTAATCATATTTTACCTTTCAATACATATTTCTAAATTATATCTTTATATATAACAATAATTATCATTGTGATATAATTACAATGGTATGATGTTAGGCCACCTTTTAGTTTATCAGTTGGACGAAATCATTTGTCAAGGACTACCTTTTGACATACTTTTATCTTTATGCGGCTAGCCACTGCCCGAGTCTTCTTCCGCGTGGAATAGTTACTTTGGGCTAACGCTAACACGCAGCGGAAGCTCTCAAGAAGAAAAAAAACCTCGATTTACAAACATTCTTCATCGGTGCTCCGCTGCTATTGGTCTTAGCGTGATGATATAGAGCTTATAACCTTCCTCGATAAATGAGCTATATAACACTGAAAGAATTTTTCAAATTCGACTAGTAGTTCCCGACATTTATTTTATTTATCGCTCGCCAAGCCTGTTCGCTGCCGAGCATGGCCGAAACCACGCTCGGCAGCGATAAGTCCGTTCCCACGGCCGCCGCCAGGATGCGGCGCTGCTCCCCCCACGCAGCACACTCAGACAGCGTGTGCTGCGCGGGGATCATTAGTTCCTGACATTACCCCCTACAACGTCACAAACTTTACCTCTTCATAACATTAGTAAGTATTAAGCATAGATATGTGTACGATACGATGTGACTTTTTGATATAAAGTCAAATTTTAGAATTACGGGCAATATATTTATTAATGGTCTTTATTTCTCCAATACACACTTATAACTGAAAGATTCAAACATTCAACTCAGTAAAAGTGCAGGATTTTGGAAATAATAACAGATTTATTACTCATACCTATATACCACTAGTCTTAGCAACCACTATTAGATCTCAGTGTTATTGAATTAATCAAAAATAACAAAAGCCACTTCGGACCATAAATAATATTTTAAAAAAAGAAGTTATATTCGAACTCGTTACACATCCAACTGCCTACACCATGTTGTCATTATACAAACTCATTCCATAAATTAATACACAATGATTACAGCTTCCATAGATTAAATAAGGCTTACATAACCAAATAGATATGTAATGCTTATAACAATCAACAACAAAATGACACAGTGTCACTCTTCACACTTGTCTCTGTTTCCTTTTAGTTCTTCTAAACTACGAAACGCATTTTGGTACGTTTTTCACTACAAAGGTTTATATCTATAACATCTACATATCATACAATCTTAGGAAGTAGAGAAAGGTAGAGAAGTATTAAAAAAAGAAAGAAAGAAAAGAAGTATACTCTAGTCACAAAAATATATTTCAGATAATAACAAAATAATTATTACTATGGGACTGTCCATATCAGTAATTTTTACAAATCGTACGATATAGTATAGCACACAAAATTCCATCAAAATCGGTCCAGCCATTTAGGAGGAGTTCAGTGACATACACACGTACAGAAGAAATTTATATATAAAGATAATAATGTAAATCAATCGTGTCAATATTTTTTAGATTTTTGTAAAAAAAATTATTGCAGATGTATTGTAATAAGTAATTAAATACATTTCAATAATTTTAACGAGTTACGAGTAACATTTAGTTTTGCTTTCATTAAAATCGGTTCACTCTATGAAAAGTTATTGTATTTCAATGAAGACGCGACTTAAGTACGAGAGAAAAGTGGATAAGTAAATGGACTTTCAGGTGATTTTATTAGTCACTCTCTTTTATCATAAGGTTCCAGGCGGACGGAGTCACGGGCACAGCTACTCTTATAATATTCCTCAGTACGAATCAGTTGTTATATCACAAACATGTGCCATCAAACACTTGATCCCCTAATTAGTGCGTGACGTGTAATTAAGCCGGATAAGTAAATGGACTTTCAGGTGATTTTATTAGTCACTCTCTTTTATCATAAGGTTCCAGGCGGACGGAGTCACGGGCACAGCTACTCTTATAATATTCCTCAGTACGAATCAGTTGTTATATCACAAACATGTGCCATCAAACACTTGATCCCCTAATTAGTGTGTGACGTGTAATTAAGCCATTTAACATCCCTATACACTCGTCATACATTGCCGTTGTCTCGCCCCTTAACTCATCTTGCCTCGGTTGGGCGCCCGTTGTCATGCTATTTGATTTACCGCCCTCACCAGGTGTACTGTGACATACGAGGAGGTACGAATGACACGTGTGATTATCGTTTTGAAATCTCAGTATAATTGCTACATGATATAGAATGTACTTATTTATCAATTTGCTTAGACAGATTTGCAATGTTGCATCCAAGGCAACAGTCCAAGCCGAAATTTGGCCACTTTGGCACTCTTGAGCTTGTTGCCAAATGTAGACTGGAGATAATAAAAAAAAATGCAACAAAAAAATCTTAAAACAAATATATTGCATTTTGTTACAGCTCGTCGTGATCTTTGCACATAGTTGATAGACAAACATTCAAACAAACGCGATTTTTCATGGATAAGAATTTTATGATAAGCATTTCACTATAACTCACCACTGGGTGGCGTTTGGTTGTCTTTAATTGTTATTAAATTATACTTTGTAGTTTTAAACGGACCAAATCGCAAGGAGTTACTAGTATTAGTATTAAAAACTTCCTTGTAGATGGACCATTCGCTCAATAATTGTTATGTCTATGAGAAGTAAATCATTGTCATTGTTATAGTTTTGCGTCATGTCTATTTTTTAATAAGTTTATTTTTAAAATGTTTATTAATAAATCCATATAATATGAATGAGTATACTGTTCTATTAATAATAGTAACATTGTTCAAAGCTATAGCTTTCGACGGAATCACAGAATACCCGTTAAACGTCGGCACTGTGTTGTTTTCCACCGATGATTTAAAAAATAACAGCTGGTGTAAATCAAAGATAGGATTACTACGTGCTAGAAGATACTTCCAAAGTTTTATTCCACCTGCTAACTTCATAAGTACTGTAAATGAAGACTATATCGACGCCCTCATGCAATATTTCGAAGAAGGTTACGCTACTATCAAAACTGAAGCAAAAGACGCCGAAACGGATAGAATAATGACCATAGCACTCTCTGACGTCATTGGAGGATACCTCAAATCTTGGACTTTACCAATAACAAAATTCGCATTTTATGGAGGTACCGTCACCCAAAGTCGGGCCATAAGGATGTTTAAATTCTACGACGAATTGAGGAATTACTTGGGTACTGATGGAGAAGGCTGGACGAGCCCTGATTCAAGTATCCTGAGCTCCATAGATATTAATGTTGCAGAACCGAAGCACGTGTTCAATACTAGAAGCATGTCAGACCCTTGTGAACATTTAGCTTACTTCACAAAAACTCCTAGGGGTTTATCGATACCAATACCTTATGTGAACTGGGATAAGCAATCAAATACAATGTTCATACCACTTAAAAATCATTCACTGATCCCTCTTGGATCACTCAACTCTTCAAGTGCACTATTTAAATATTACGATGCCGCTAAGTATTGTATGCAAGCAAACACCCAACAAGATGAAGAAAATTTCGATGAAAAATTTCAAAATTGGCTCCTGAAAGAGGTTGTACCACATTTAAATGACGATCGTCTTTATTTAGCATTCGAAAGTATACTTTCTTTAGTAAATACGTCTAAAAATCTATATGATGCAACTAAAGATATTAAGGAATTGTTGAGTATAAACAGCAGTAATTACAGGAATAAATTTTCAATCGGTGGTATGCCTATAGATATGACTTCGAAGAAGATTTTGATTATAACAATAATATTGTTTTTAGAAATCGGTTGGTGTATTCCAGCTTTATTGTATATTTTATTCTCTAAAAAGAAGAAAGAAAAGAATAGTAAAGTATATATGTTCATGGGACCTGATCTCGATCGTGACAAATATCATAAAGAAAGAAGTAAATTTGAGAAACAAGAAGACAAGAAAAGATCGGATAAAAAGGAAATTTATGAGAATCCATCCAAGGTTGAAATTAATATGGTAAAGCAAAATGACGAAGGTGTTGGTTTCAAAATATTTAAAATGCCCCGTCATATTAATGCTAATAACAATTTTACCCACGTGTCTAAGACTTCTATAGGAACTAGTGCCAAGTCATTTTATAGTTCAAAGGGTTACTCTACTGAAATAGCTAGAGTTACTTATGATAATACACCTATTATTGGTATAAAACCGTCGTTAAAAGAAATTATAATGAACAGTACGGACATGAACGTTGTCACTACAGAATATAATTTACCCCAAAAGAAGCACAAGGATTGCGTTTGCACTCCGAATCAAAGCCTTGAGAAATCAAGTTTTGCAATGATGCAAGAACTGGAATCCTCTAAAACCGTCACTTTACTCGCAAAGGATAAAAATATTACTAAAGAACATAGACCTACTAATGTCATTAAAACTACAAATGGACACCAAAAAACGTCTAAACCTAAAGTAACTGAATCTGTGAAAAGAAGAAAAGATATATGTCCTTGCACTGACTGTATGAAAGAAGAGAATGGACCCACAAAAAGAAAGGATGCGGCTCAATCTCATAAACCTTCTAAAATAATGTCAAAATCGAAATGTACAATAAAATATACAAACGAAAGTGAAAAGCGAACAAAATCATTAAAGTATAATATACAAAAAATAGATGCTAACAAGGGAAAAGGCATAAAATTAAACACTGGCCAGCCGTATTTGGAGATAACGATAGAAAAGCCAAAAAATGAAATCTCCGTTGACATCCGTAGTATGCCAAGAGATGTTTCACCAAAAAATGCACGACCAAGTAAAATTCCCAAGAGAGCACCAATTGTAACTACAACAGACACTCAAACTTCACAGAATACGTCCAAAAGTCGTCCCGTAGATGCAAGGTGTAGACAAAAAACCTTGATACCACAACCGAAGAAACAAATATACCCGGTGGATGACATAGTTATTAAGAATAGAAATACGTCAACTACAGAAAGAAAATTAAATGTAACACTATAGGTTTATGCAGCTTATGTAAGAGGTATACTAAAAACACAAAGTAAATTTGATAAAATATTGAATACAGAATAATTATAAGTTTTTATAGTATTAAATGATACAAAATTAATAATGAAACGACTACTAATTCAATATTTCGATTATTGTCATATACTTGAAGATGTGGGGTTGTTTTTTGGATTAACATAACTTAAGGCTTTCACCTTTCTCTTTTTAAAAGTCTGGAAACCAAAGCGTTCATATACTAGTAAAATATTTTGTAACTACTTTATATTTAACAGTCGACACTAAAAATAGCTTTTACGCTATGAGAATTTGGCACCTAGAGAAATTCATACATATTAGTAAAAGTCCTATTATTTCACAACCTAATTAAAAAAAAAATTGTGTCCAGAAAAGTTCTTTCTTTATACTTTCTAGGTTTGACCACTGTCTCAGCTTATATTAAAAGATATTGTCTAAGATGGTTAACACGCTAAGCCTAGAGTCGGACTGGCTCGCAAGTGCAGTTGCTGGAACACACCAACCGGTGCTTCGCGACAGATTTTCATCTTAAGCGTGGTAGCTAACCAGGAGGGGTTAGATCAAGCCCAACACTATGCTACAGTTTCATCATAAAGTTTTCCTTTACCGAAAGGTCCGACTCAGAACGGACTTGAATCTGCATTTATCGACGCAGTGTGAGAATACGCTATCATCTGAGCTATCATAGCTTCAAGTGTATCTGTTTTTTATTTATCAGAAGGAAAGAAAATCTTTTGAAGAACTAATCAATGCACGAAGTAAACAACTTGTAGAAGTAAACAAAATGTGGAGTACCCAAAGCATGTGTTGTCAGAATAACAAATGGAATATTTTGAAGTAAAACTTCTTAGGAGGTAACTGAACGACAATGCAACGGAAATCCGTTACGGCAATATGGCGTCGCGTTTCTGTACCATCCGGTTTTTAAATATTTTTGATTTTGTCAATAAATAGTTTATAAATAAATCGATCTACATTTTTTGAAGAAAATAATAATAAAAAATATTAAATTGAATAATAATTAAAATCATACAATAGCAATAATTATGCATTTATAGGCGCGCGATCGTGTGCCATTTATATAATTCGGAACTTAAATAACCCAGGAAATATTATTAGCAACTCTTTTTTTAAACTGATATGCAACTAAAGATTTAGCAACTAATCTTGTAGATTATTACTGCCATCATCGAATAGGTAATTAATAACATATTATAAGTGTATTGTGATAAATTCAATGTTCTAACAAGATGGTGGCCCACTTGTTAGAAATTTCCAGGGAGTTTTTGTGGCATCTCAGTATTCATGCTCCATGGTACTGTTGCCATCCACTCCACTTGTGTAGAATAACCGAAGCATATTACTTAAAACACCATCATCATTACAGAATACAGAGTCAAATAACACAAGATTATGAACAAAATGTAAAATCCAGTATAGGACAGACTAAGACCTCGCCAAAAGCTCCCGCAACTAAAGCATCGTATTAGAAACCGTGCACAGTTGGTCTCAGAGGGATTCGATTGGTCAAACCTAATGAAGAAAGGTATTCCACATTATTACATTCGGTACGAACCCGACCGGATGGGCACATACTAATCACTGAGGTGAATTTATTGGCTCTGATCCGGGTGAGTTATGCTCGGGCCGCGAGTAGGGCGTTTGCGGGATTCGGTTGAGTTATTGCATATTTTGTCCCGAGCAGCTCAGGTGGCCGCGGTGACAACACTAATCTATCATTATAGTCCATTCCCACTGAGTAAACTGTGCGGACGTTTGTTTGATTTATCGGAACCATTTATTTTATATGAGTTTTAATGGTGGTAGAGCCACGCTGAAACTATTATTGGTTTCAGCATGAATGAGTCGGCTCGCCCGGGGTAGTACCACCCTCTCATAGAAAACCGACGTGAAGTAACAGTGCTTGCATTGTTGCGTTTCGTTCGGTCAGTGAGAGCGCCGGAGACCCATCTCCCCTCCCCTCTCCTCTCTCCTCTCCTTTTCCCTCCCCTAACCCTTCCCTCCGAAAGATGGCAACGCACTTACGACTCCTCTGGGGTTATTAGTGTGCATGGATGGTGGTGATTACTTAACAGCAGGTGACCCACCTGTTCGTTTGCCACCTATGACATAAAAAAAAAAAAAAGGTTTCTCATCATTTCATGAAACTAACTTGATAGTTAAGTTGCTTCCCTATTTTATTTTATACCATATATTAATTAATTTTTAATGTTTACGAACAAGACTTCATTGATGAAGGCTTTAAATTATTGATTTCCGTGTAATAAATCAGAAATTATTATACTGCATGCAAAATTTCATGGTTCTGGACCCATCGGTGTATACTGTGCGTTGTCTGACAGTTAATCAATTTTAGAGTTTTATAAGAACTTCTAGCTGACTCGCTGTTTCACTTGTATATAGTTTTTCTCACTCTCTGCTCCAGAGAGCTCGCGTTGCCTCGCAAAGCAACTTAACGTACTTTTAAATCAATAATTTGTAAGGTAATTACTCCGCCTCTAATGGGATTATCGTGATATAAGATAGCTCATAACCTTCCCCAATGTCTAAACTATAATATATGAAAAAATTGTTCAAAAATGACTAGTACTTAAAGAAAAAAACAGGATGTGCCGTGTAAAATATTGTATGTATGTAATTGTATGTATTGTAAAATATTCTAATTAAAAAATACTACAAAAATCCAACGTCCAACAACGTCATCCACACAGTGGTGTTTCAAGACGGTCACCCATCCAAGTACTGAACGCGCTCGACGTTGCTTAACTGCATTGATCGGAAAAGAACCGGTGTTTTCTTCTTGTCACACAAAAAGGTTGCGAATCAAACTTTCAAAGCCCTGTCTAACTTCAAAAATGAAACAAGGAAACCTTTACATTTTATATTATTATACATAAATTATTAATGTTTTTGGTTTTTGACTCAACAAGCGATTTATTTCTTATACTAATTTCTGATCTAAAAGCGTATCTGCTGAAAATATTTACTAAATGTATCTCTTACGAATATAAAAAAAAACGTATTACTAGTATTATTCGTCCTCCCGCCAATTTCCACAGATGTCAATAATTACTAGGTCAGCTGAAAGCACTGCGCTGTTCATAAATTAAGAACGACCGAGTACAATTTGTCCGTAAATCCCATGTCAATCGGGGATTATCCCTTACAATTGGCGGTAATCCCACAACAGTGCTGGACCGAGTCCGACTATTTATTGAGGGCTGGTCGCCCTACGCGATTTGTCTTAAGACCATTTAGTTGTAATAGATTCGGCTTAGTAACATATTTAGGGATTCGCGTAATTAAATGATTCTTTTTGTAAATCCCACTGTTTGATAAAGCTTCATCTTTGACTGAGAGATATAACAGTTCTGAGTTTCTAAGTATTTTGAACATTATAAAAAAAAGTGTGTGTGTACTTATGTACACGCGTTAGAAGTTATACTGCTTTGGCGTAACAAGATAAAAGTCTTTTCAAATTTTTTATCTTTCGGCTTATTCTACGTTTGTAGAAAAAACGACACTGACAATAGAAAAAGTTGACTATAGCTAACTTCAGGGTGTCGGTTTTTCATAACGGTTTGCACGCGCATCGGAATAACTTTAGGGTGTCGGGTTTTCGTGACGGTGTGCGCGCGCATCGTAAAAATTTACTCTTATCATTTACCCTAACGCGCCAAAAGAAGTATAACTTAAAAAATATTTTCGCTACCGCTTACACAAATTTCCTTAACTTTGCTATATGCTGAAATAATAAATAGCTTCATATAAAACTAGCTGTCCGCTATGAATATGAATGGTGGTTGCGGTACCCAGTCAGGCTGTAAAACCCTATCACCCCGCTTTCGCCATTGCCTCGTTCGTTATTCAGCAGGGTGCACCACGTGCAGGTGAGGTTGGCTTGGATATCTCAAGTCTTAGATATAATTCGACACCCCTTACACCCCAAGATTTTCCTAAGATTTTCACACATTTTCTTCCATAAAAACCTTATCCTGACAATTACAAATACAAAAAAAAATTAGTTAAATAGATGCAGTGTGGGTGGTAGACCTATGGTGAAGTAGTTACTAGTTCCAGCATGAATGGGTCGGCTCGCCCGGGGTACCCTCTCACAGAACACCGACGTGAAGTAACAGTGCTTGCATTTGCATGCAGATTCTTAAATACTGGCTTAAATGCATCCTATAGTGAGCTAGTTCTGTCTATACGTGTACTTTTTTCACAACATTGCGTGTATACGTGTGTACACATAGAGGACGTGAAACTTCTTTGACTTATATGTATAAAATTATGTACGTATATTAGAATGCTCATAAACTACATACTATACGAAGTTCCGTAGTATAAATACTTAACTGCTACTACATAGATCCAGAAAACATTTATACATACATATATACACATACACACAAATACATACCTATCTTACGTTTAACGCGTAACGATTTTTTTCCGTACCGGGCTTAAGTTTCACTTCAAACATCAAAAAAATAATATTCCATTTATGCTTAACTGATTTCAATAATAATTTAAATTACCGACTTATTTCGTAATTAATAGGCTTTCAAAGTATAAACAATATCTTAAACTTAAATAACTACATATTATAAAGCAAAGTCCTCTGCAACGTCTGTCTGTCTGTTAGAGTTAAACTGAAAAACTACTGAACGGATTTTCATGCCATTTTCACCAGTAGATAGAATGATTCATCGAGGTAGGTTTAGATGTATAATTTGTTTAGGGTTTTCTTTAATTATCAGGATGGGATAACGTCGGCCGGGCCCGCTTGTAATGTTATAATAGTTTGTTTCTTTGTTTGTAACGATTTCACGCCTTAACTACTTAACCGATCATTATGAAATTTTCCAAGCACAGATTATGAATTAGAAGAACCGATTTTTGCAAGTATAGTCTCACTGTATTTCTTTCATTCATAGCTCTAAAATCATAACTGGCTTAGACAACATTTAAACTGCAAAATGAATGCATTTACCCATGAATCATAAAGGCTCAGATGGAATAATTGTTTAAAATGAAATAACAATAAACAATTGGAACAAGGCCGGTCGGAGTTCACCACTGATTTATAACGATAACCCTTCTGAAAACACTGTCCTTGGATTAAAATGTCCGAGAAATTCCAACTGGTAAAGCGTGTTACAAATTTATACGTTTAAAATCCACAAGCGCTTCAAAAAGTAAAAAATATGGGAGTTAAAGATGAAACTCAATTTATTCAATTTAGGCCCTGAGAAGGCGCTTATGAATGTCAAAGCTACCACTGGTTCGGAGAAACAATCCAGTCGAACAATCCAAACAATCATCGAGAAGAACCACCTAGAAACCCGATCTGGTTGATCTCTTCATATTATGTATTTTTACAAAATATAGATAGTTACATTCGTTTTTGTGAATGCACAGAGAGACGTCACCATTGTTCACATATTGATCCACCCTATAGTATAGACACCAAAACCCGCTTGACATGGTGCTTGAACTCACTACCCGGCAAATACCAGCAAATACCCGGCTTTGTTATAAAACCTAACATTATTACCTAAAAAAAATGTTTCTGGTCTTAGTGAGCCTGAAACATGGAATGACCAATTTATTGCTGTTTCTAGTATATTTAAACTATGTTGGTCTTTTACTAAATCCAACTAATCTAAGTTTTAGTAGATATACATTAAATTATCTTGAGATACCGAATTTCTGAAATTACTAGTCTTAGTCTTTAGTATTTAATTATGCGTTGGACATCAGAGCCACAATTTTACGGTAAATCCTATCTGGGCACGAACTAAAAAGTTTGCAACCTCAAATCTTTGCCGTACAATGAAACGGTGGAACAATCTTTCGGCCAGTGTTATTTTTTTATAGTCGCAGGACAAAATGACTGCACCATGCCTGATGGTAAGCACAGTACAATCCAAAAACAATGACGACCACCGAGTGACACACTATCCATCGCCGATCGCCGCTGTCATGCCGGCCTTTGAAAATCTGGATATGCACAGGCTGATCCCGAAACGCGACCCGCAGAACCGAATCACTATAACGTGCTTTTTCGCCATATAGTGGTGGTTGCGACTCAGTCAGGCTGTAAAACCCTACCACCCGCTTTCGCCATTGCCTCGTTCGTTATTCAGCAGGGTGCACCACGTGCAGGTGAGATTGGCTTGGGTGTCTCAAGTCTTAAGATGATATTCAAAGCGTAAGGGGTACGCTCCAAAGTGTGATTCCTGCTTCCTATGACATGAAGTCCTTCAAGCGTAACGTGAAGAGACATTTACAGAGACCAGCATGAAAGCGGCGACTGACCATGGATGGTTTGTGTCACCGTTGTTTTTAAGAAGTTTTGCATCATGTCCATTTTAATATATAATTTATCAGTAAGTGCACTTTATTGTTACTGAACTTTATCTTCTAATTTTATGCCGAGAAAGTGGCGGATAATTTCTTGTCTATTAAAAAAATGGTTGTTCAAGGCAGCAGCACTTGAGAGCCAAACTCCTTTAGGTTTAGTAAGTCATATCTTAGACCAGAGCATTTCATGTCGTGAGATTGTGATGAAACTCTGAAATTGAGGAAGTACAATGAGTTTATTCATATTAGCAATTATCCCGGTAAGAACGAATAATTTCGAAAATGTTCCCTTCCTCTTACGATATAGGTTGGCAAGAATAAATGTTACTCGAGGATATGCTTTACGATTTTCTTGATGTTATATCGTGAACGCAGTACTTTAGCAGTGATGCGTATTCAAACAAACAGACAGACATACATTTCTAAAAATGATTGAAATGTATTTTATTACTTATTTCAAGACACCTGCAACAATTTTTTTTCACATAATTCTAAAAAGTACAGACACGTTCGATTTACATTCTTCAAACTAGCGGGCCCACCGGACATTGTCGCCCTTTATAATAAACCTTGACAAACTATATACCTTAGTGTACGACCAGAGTGGACGCCACAATCGAGCGTCGAGCGTGGCGTCGCGTCCGGCGTTCATTTCAAACAGCATTAATACGTGAGTGTTCTGAGTGGCGCGTGAACATCGTTGTTGTGCTCTGAACGCACCGCACGAGACGCTACGCTCGATTATTGCGTCCACTCTGGACATACACTAAACCTTCCTCATGAATCACTTTACCTATTACTGAACACCGCATGAAAATCCGTTGAGTAGTTTTTGAGTATATCGCGAATAGACAGACAGACGCGGCAAAAGACATTGTTTTATAATATATAATAATAATAAAAATATTAATCTAATTACTTTATGCTCGTCTTCATAAACTTTGAAAGCGAAAAAGAAAGATTAATGACTGTATGAGTTTCACCGTCTTTATCTAAAAAAGAGAAAAAAAAAACATTATAAATGTCTTCGTTGACAAGCTGGCAATTGCTTAAAACCACCCCGACATTGTCGGCGACTTGTAAAGCTATAATTTAAACAATCTCTCCCCCTGTTTGCTGTGAAACCCAAGATTTTACCGCAGATACCCATTCGTAACCCCTTATCTTGCAGAGTGAACGTGGATTACGTTACTACTGGATAGGACCGATGTATGACAATTGTCAAACTTGCTCCCGTATGCTTCTGTCACTTTAATGTAGCTTATAATCCTATGTAAAACATATCGAAATGATATATTATCTTCTTCTATACATATAATAATAATATAAATCTAACGTGTCTGTACTTTTTTTTACAGGTTTTTGTGAAAAAAATTGTTTCAGGTGCGTAGACGGAGTAGGGAGTAGACGTAGTACCAGTTCGGCAGCTCCTGCTCCCCGGCCTATAGGTGATTGAAGGCACCATGGGGTTTTTGTCCGTGCAATTCGGACATTCCCCACCCGCAGCTGCCCGGCTAGGGTGGGAATCCATAGAGATTTCCGATGTTAAAAAAATAAAAGGTTTCTTGAAATCTATATATATAAAAATATACATTCAGATGATTTCATTCGGCACTGTTTTTTTACAATAGGTTACACGCGGGCGGAGTCGTGGGCACCGCTAGTCTATATATATAAAAATGAAACCCGTTTTCCGTTGTCACGACATAACATGAAAACGGCTTGACCGATTTGGCTTATTTTTTTTTTGTAGTTTTCTAATACTCTGTACAAGGTTCTTACGGAAACAAATATTAAGAAAATCTCTCAGAAAGATTGAAAAATATACATTTAATTTTGCATATTTTAAAAAACGCGCGTAACGAATGTCAACGTCATTCAATTTAAAACAAAAAATCTGTGATTGACGAAATTTTGTTCAGAACTCTCCGACTCTCTCTTGGTCGGTTTTGTGACTATTGACGATGATTTGACATTCGACTTCTAGGCGAAACGAAGTTCGCCGGGTCCGCTAGTAAGTAATAAAATACATTTCAATCATTTTTAAAAATGTCTGTCTGCCTGTCTATTTGTTTGAGCACGCACCACTACGAAAGTACTGCGTTAGCGATTAAACTTCAACAAGATATATATAGTCATAAAGCAAATCCTCGGGTAACATTTAGTTTGGGTTTCATTAAAATCGGTTCACTCTATCAAAAGTTATTGTAATTTTAACGACGACGCGACTTAAGTACGAGGGAAAAGTAAATGGACCTAATACATTTCGATGTTTTTCTTAGTCACTGTTTTTTTACATTTGAAGCAGACGGAGTCGCGGGCAAAGCTAGTACTACATATGTCATAAACTTATTATTTTGTATATACTCACCTTACTAACATATTTCTAGTGATGTTAATAGTTTTTGTTTTCTTTTTATATCATAGAAGGCAAACGAACAGGTGGGTCACCTGATGTTAAGTGATCACCACCGTCCATAGACACTTGCAACACCAGGGGAGTCGCAAGTGCGTTGCCAGCCTGTCATGGGGGAGTAAGGTAAGAGGGAAGAGAGGAGGGGAGGTAGGCCACCGGCGCTCTAACTGACCGAACGAAACGCAATAATGCAAGCACTGTTACTTCACGTCGGTTTTCTGTGAGAGGGTGGTACTACCTCGGTCGAGCCGACCCATTCATGCTGAAACCATTAATAGCTTCAGCGTAGCTCTACCACCTATTAAATTGTACAATTATTTCTGTCCTCATAGCGAACCTGTAAAAATCCCACTGCTGGGTCGAAGACGTCTTTCCAAGAAAAGATTCATTCATACTCGACACTAGCAACCTACGATATATCGAGCGTTTCAAGCACTGAGAAATTTACAGTTTTATATTTCCTTATATAAGATGGTACTATAAAAATTCCTCAGATTAAGGTGTCATCACGCTATTTTTCTTTACCGTTACCTAGAAGTGTTACCAATTAAATTTAGTAAATGTGAGTTCTAAAAAATCATTGGTACTCTTTGTCTTGGAACAAAATGGAGGAATACGATGGTATTGATTAAACACCGCACATTTTTCCTTTTAAATTGAATAAAGAATGTTTGTGCCGATAATGTAGTGATAATAGTGTGATATACTGTGTAATAATAAAACTGTGTAATAGTGTGATAATAGTAGTGATAATGTAATGAGACGCTTTGTACTTTTGGATATTTATTGTATATGTATAGTACAATTATAGGTTATAACGTTGAAATCGCACGCACGTCTCATAGCGCAATGGCGTCGCCCCCCTCCCACACCTGCCTTGCTTCGTCATGGCGGCGCGCGGGGAGCGTAGCTACTGAACATAGAATATACCATATTTTATTCTAGGTAATCTACTACATTCTTGTAAACAGAATTCAGTAAAGAAAACACTAGTTACCATAAAGACATGGTATAATTTATAATAATTATTGTTATTGCTTTCTTCATAAATGACTTATTAGGTTATCAATCCATACTTGTAGTCCGGTGAAGCTGTTAAGACCTTGCTAGGTCAATAGCGTAATCAGTTCGAGAAAAAAAAACAAACCACGCTGTCGTGGTCCGGCGATCAATTTCGATCCCGAATACTCGCCGCGACTCTCCTCGCTAGAGGCTTAAGATATGGCTGAGCTCTAGTGAAACTACAAAAGTCCATCAGACTAATAACATTAGCTAGAAAAAATAATTAAAAGACATAGATTAATATAAAATAGTTTCCATGAAACGCAAAATAAATCATTTTTTATGAAATTAAATTTCCTATCTAGAATTACCGAATCTAAGTTAACTAACGAAAACTTTACGACTTATAAGGCGGTGTGACACCGTCTGCAACGGTGCGTTGCGTCGCTTCGCCTACTGGAACTTTGGCAAATAACTGGATGCCTTTAATTGAGGTGGAAAGGTGTTTTGCGATGGCGCAATCTATAATTAGCTCCCTAGAGACCAAGATTTAGACATAATTATTTATATATCATTATTTATAATAGCCATTAATATTAAATTGTTATGCACTTACTTATTTCTCGCTCGTACCTTTCCAGTTAAACTTGCAAAAGGAGACGAAAAAAAATAAAATCACAGTAAATATTAAAAATAAATAGGTAACTATATTTGAATAGGAAAAGATAAAAAAGTTCAGTTCAGTTCAGCACCTTTTTCTCGTCTGTTTATCTATCGATTTTTAATTTAGATTAGTTATCAATAAAAATTGGAAATAGCTATTTTTTTCCAGATTATCGACAAAACGAAGACTTTAGAAATAATTATAAAGATCGAATATATTTATGTTAATCTGAACCGCCTGTAATCGATTGTGGTTATGATACGTTAATCGCCTACATTTATATAAATTTACAGTTACATACATACATACATATAGTTTTTACACCTCGCGCAAATAAACTCGACTGTTTTTTCTTGCAGTGAGACGTAGTAGCGGGCAATCAATTACAGGCGAAGTGCAAATTAACTTTCACTATAATATTTATTTATGGATTTCCGCAAAATAACGCCTTCTATAAATTATTATTAATATGTGAAGAAAAAACGTTGTACCCCTTTTATGAACCTCACTGGACCCCAACTAGTGGTTATAGAAAATTATAAATAAAAATATATAATTCTGACCAGTATCTTATATATTAATACGTGAAGCCAAAACTTTGTACTCCTTTTTAAGTGGATTGCGCGAACGGATGAACGTGAAATTTGGCATAGTTAAAGTTTATATGGAGGAGAAGTGCAAAAAGTTATTTTTTATATAAAATACATTAAAAACAAATTAAATTAAATAGAATATACATTAATCACAATACTGCTTGGATAATATACAATAGGGTGGGCCAAAAAAAACTTTTAATTTTTTTTTTAGCAACCACCAAATTGTCGTCCAAGATGACGAAAAAAAAATTCTGGTAAAGTTTGAGCTCTTAATATTAATTTTCAGAGGTGTCACATCGTGATTTTCGATTTCCCATTTAAATTACATGGGATTTTTTTATTTTATTTTGATGTATCTCAACGAGTTATTCTGTGGTAAAAGTAAATACATCATTTTGTAGGATATTGAACGGCCTACAAAAAAGGTCTGATATAATTTTTCGCTAAGTCAAATGGGTTAAAAGTTATTCGCAGTTAAAGTTCAACCTAAAATAATATATGATGATTTTCACAATCTTTTATAGTTTTTTTACAAAAAAATGCCTTAAAGACATAAAACAACATATTGTTCGTGATTTTTATCATTAAAAAAAAAATCCCGTGTAATTTAAATGGGAAATCGAAAATCACGATGAAAATTAATATTAAGAGCTCAAACTTTACCAGAATTTTTTTTTCCTCAACTTGGAAGGTAACTTCTTGGTAGCTAAAAAAAAATTAAAAGTTTTTTTTGGCCCACCCTTAATGTACATGAAAGAGACGTTTCGCCATCCTTCATTTTACTCTTACGTTCCAATTACCTTTTTTCATCCTATACATTCAATATTTTTAACATGACTTACTTTCCATACCTTACATGCCCTTTGAAATTAACTGGTCAAATTGTATGTTAATTTTATGACAATATAATGCAGACTAATGCAGATTCATAATATACATTAATAATTAATTGATAAATAATTTATCTTCCACTGAAATAATTATTATTCTTTTTGACCTTATAGAATGTAATAATGAATTACAGTCGAACTTCGACCACTAGGCGACCACTAATTATACATTAATTAATGAGAGATAGTACTTATCATTCTTATAACCCATCAATTCAGAAATGGTACATACTTACTGTTAATTAACATTAAAAAAAAACAATACAATTAATTAAATCATTTCAAGTTCAATTCAGACATACAAATAGATTGCCAAATTTTTTTTTTTACTATAATATTTGTAAATAGTGTCCTTTGTAATAGATCTCTAACAGAAGATTTAAAAAAAATGTATATCCAGAGTTAAGTACTTCATTGATATATGAATTTATGCCGAGAACGAATTTTAAAAGCCAAGACAACTATTTTCTTCTCATATCACTCACTACATGTTATCAAACAAAGTCCTCTGCCACGTCCGTCCGTCTGTCTGTCTGTTCGCGATAAACTTAAAAATACTCAACGGATTTTCATGCAGTTTTCACCAGTAGATAAAGGGATTCACGAGGTAGGTTTAGGTTTTTTTTATGTCATAGTAGGCAAACGAACAAGCGAGTCACCTGATGTTAAGTAATCACCGCCGTCCATAGACACTAGCAACACCAGGGGAGTCACAAGTGCGTTGCCGGCCTGTGTTAGTTGGATGGGGGGAAGGAGGCAGGGGAAAGGGAGAGGAGAGAGGAGGGGAGGTCGTTTGGTAGGTGTATAATTTGTCAAGGATTTTTTTAATTATCAGAGCGGGACAACTTTCGCCAGTCCCGCTAGTAAATACGAAATTGACATGACGAAATACATTTTTCGCTATAGTTCTAAACTGTGTAATTAATAACGAAATATCTACACAGAAACAAAGGAATTTCCATAAACAAACATTGCTTAGAGGTAACGAAACAAAAGACAAGTAAACGTAATCACTCCGGTGCAAACATCTCAAGGAATTTCACTATTTATCGAGCGCGATGTCAACTAACTAAATAAGCAAGGAATTTTAGCTAACCGCCGCCCAATTTATCCTGAACCGTGACGCTACCTATCGACCGATCAAAAACCGACGTACAACATACGTGAGAGAGAAGCAGGGGAGGTCACAAAACAATCGCCACGACAAATTACACGGTAAGGGGAGTTAAACAAATTAATCACAGAGTCCAATTTAGTGGAAAACAATGCCAGGGTGAATGTGGACGGAATTAGTAAATTTTATTATTACTAACCGGGAATCTTTCATAGTTTCGCAGAGGAAAGAACATTTATAACAAAATGAAAACAAAACAATACTGTTTACAAAATTTATTTGAAACCAATGTCATCCGGTTAATTCCTCCTATGCATGCGCATCACACCGTTTGGTCACTTCTCGACAACAACAATACACACATCTCTTAAAAAGCGTAGTACTTATAAAAACTGTAGTTTCTTAAAACTATATTAAACTACCAGTTTCCCGCAACTTCGTCTGTATAGTTCACTATCCCAATTGTTTTTGTTATATCCCCAAAGGGATTAATTAAGTAGCGTTTTCGAAGAAAACTCCCAAACAGCTTGACTTTTTCCGACACTTCCAACAATTATCTTTATATTTCTACCAATATACTCAAAATCGTGACAAATTATATACCTTAACCTTCCTCCTCCTCTATACAGTAAATAGTTCTAGGAAAAGAAAGAACCACGCATCGACCCTCACCAACTTTCTTGTGTATTGATAGGATTTTGAAAATAATTATCACTTTGTGTATCCTATAATACATAAAAATAAATACACAGACCCTTCGTAATATTCCACACCTGGCGGAACTCAGACCACAATCAGTGCAATAATTAAAAGGCACCGGATGTCGATTCCGCGCGGACTTCCGGCCGCGGCAACTATTGGTTCGTACCACCTTTGACCCTGCCCACCTGTAATTCGACGTTTGTGGAGCACCTTATATATTTACACCCTTATGTATTGTCTGTTATTTATGTCTCTTACATACAGGCCACTGATTACAAGACGTGAATCTCTATTCTCTAGACATGCGTGCTGTTATAATAACTGCAATAAAAATGGGACAAATTTATTAACAAATAGAGACATTAGAGATTTGTTTGGGATATGTAGCCTCTCGAGTATGTCATCCCCTTTGGAAGACTGGCTGAAACGTTTGAATATATTGTAAAGTAACGGTTCCCGCGACTTAAAACAGTATTAATTCAGTTATCTGAATGTATTAAGTTCATTTACTTATTTACTTTTCTCTCGTACTTAAGTCGCGTCGTCATTAAAGTAAAATACTTTGATAGAACGAACCGATCCTAATGACTAAATGTTACTCGAAGGTATGCTTTATGATTTTCTTGAGGAGGTTTTATCATGAACACAGTATTTTAGCAGTGATGCGTGTTCATAAATAGACATTTTTAAAATTGATTGAAATGTATTAGGTAGAGCCACGCTGAAACTATTACTGGTTTAAGTATGAATGGGTCGGCTCGTCCGGGGTAGTACCACCCTCTCATAGAAAACCCACGTGAAGTAACAGTGCTTGCATTGTTGCGTTTCGTTCGGTCAGTGAGAGCGCCGGAGGCCCACCTCCCTCGCCTCTCCTCTCTCCTCTCCCTCTCCCTCTCCCTCCCCTAACCCTTCCCCCTAAGGATGGCAACGCACTTGCAACTCCTCTAGTGTTGTTAGCGTCCATGGACGGTGGTGATCACTTAACATCAGGTGACCCACATGTTCGTTTGCCACCAATGACATAAAAAAATATATATTACTTGATCCTAGACACCAGCAACATTTTTTTACAAAAATCTAAAAGTACAGACGAGTTAGATTTACATTTTTATTATATGTATAGATAGAAAATTTCATTCAAACAATTGAAAGATCTCTCGTAGCTATAAATAACATATAAGGAGTCAGAATAAAACAATCATTTTTACGCATTTTCAGTCCGAGATTTACTTCACGCTCTCCAAATCAGTGTAGGCTCTTACAGTGGTGACAACAGTGAAATGCCGAAGCTCCCACAGATAGAAACTACTAGAAAAATATCATTACTTTTAAAAACTACGTGTAAAAAAATTACTACTTTACGCGAGTAGAGCCGCGAGCACAGCTCTAGTGAAGATTCCCACTATTTTGTACCACCGACCGATCTGAATGGATTGATCCACACGGATTGATACTTTATTGCACTTTTTAGTTTGTACACTGGCAAGCTTAATGCCACAAGGTATTTTCTTCCAGCTAACCATCGGTGTTGTTATCAAAACTAAAAGTTATTGTAGGTAGTGCAGATATCACCATATACGCGTGGAGGCGCTGGAGCGAGGACGACGACTGGCGCCCCGGGAAATCGAGGCGCTGAGGTCACAGCACCACCAGGTCCTAGTGATCGACGAATGGCACCGACGACTTGAGCCGCCGAGTACAGGCGTGGCAACTATTGAAGCCGTTTGGCCGGTCATGGCCGAATGGCTTACCAGGCGGAGTGGCACCCTAAGTTTCCGGCTGACACAGGTGCTCTCGGGGCACAGTTGCTTCGGTAGCTACCTGTGTCGTATAGGTCGGGAGCCAGCAGCAGGGTGCCATCACTGTGACTGCGCGACGGACAACGCGCAGCACACATTAGCAGTTTGTCCCGCCTGGGACGTGCCAAATCGCGAGCTCGTCGCGGCCATAGGCCCGGATTTCTCGCTCTCGACTGTCATCTGTAAGATGGTTGAGAGCGAGACCGGGTGGAACTCCGTCGCTTCATACTGCGAGGCAGTTATGCTCTCTAAGGAGGTGGCGGAGAGGGAGAGGGAGCAGACGAAAAGGCTCATCTCCCGCGGGCGACGAACACGGCGGCAACGGGTCGGAGACGATCTAATGCCACCGTAAAAGGCCTACGGGCGACGTGACGCGGGCACGTCCGTCGCCCTGCACTATAGCAGGCCCACGTGGTGGAGGCGCATTATGCCGTGCGACTCCTACAGTTCGTCGGGGGGAGTTTAACACCCGCCCCTCCCTGAGGGGTCTACTATCTTGATCCACTCAGGCTGCAGAAGGGGCCCCTTATGAGGAGCCAGCACCTGCCGGGTGAGCAGACGCAGTGCCGTAGGCAGTTCCTGCTCGCCGGCCTAATAGGTGTAAGGAGGCACTATGGGGTTTTAGTCCGTGCAAGTCGGACATATCCCACCCTCAGCTGCCCGGCTAGGGTGGATATCCGAAGGGATTTCCCCATATTAAAAAAAAAAGGTAATGTAGATATAAAAAACCGAAGCAATTGAATAAACTTAAAAATCTATATCTGTACTAATATTATAACTAATAAATCTGAAGAATTTGTTTGCTTGAACGCGCTAATCTCAGGAACTACAGATTAGAATTATATAGCTAATTTATCGAGGAAGGCTATAGGTATATATATCATCACGCTATGACCAATAAGATCGGAGCACGAATGAAGAATGTTTCAAAATCGGGGGTTTTTTAACGTTAGCCCAAAGTAACTTTTCCACGCGGGAAAAGTCGCTGGCAGACGCTAGTATAATAATAAAAATTAACTTAACATCAGTGTTAATTTAATTAAGTTAAAATATAACCACAAATACATGGTGTACTGAATAGATATAATGTATAATACAACGATCAGAGACGTAAGGAGCAAAGAAAATAATATCAACCAACTAAGTATATAAGATCTCTGTGAACTAACTAACGGCTTCATCAATTAAAAGTAATAAATTTAAAACACTGTTTTATATGCGGCGACAATGTCTGGGTCCGACTGCATGGCCACTAGCGGTCACCCGGGGAATTTCATTACAGCACCGCTCGCGCCAACGAGGGCAACCCTGGATTAGAATGCCTCCTCTATTGTTCATTGAGTTATTACCGCACTGGACTATAATAGTTGTACGTGGCAGCAAAACTCCATAAGTATGTCATTCTTTCAACTTTCCACACGAAAACATATTCAGCTATCTATAAGAAATAGCTTAATCGTCAAAATGCGTTAGTTCCTTAAATATGTAACCTTAAAATGTAATTAATTTGTTATGTGATTCATTTATATCATTTTATAATTTTAATAATCTTTGCACCTATAAAATGTCTCTTTCAGTATGAAATAAAATTGAAAGTGCATAAAAAATTCACGCAACTATAAAATGTCTCTTTCAGTATGAAATAAAATTGAAAGTGCATAAAAAATACACGCAAACCAACGCAATTAGAATTTATGTTTCTCATTTCAGTTATCATAAACAAATCATATCACTGAAGTATCGTACTTCTATTAAGTAATTAAATTATTGTTTTAAAATGTATATTGGTTGACGATAATAAATGTATATATTATAAGTGTTACATCAACAATAAATGCCTCTTTAAATTCTCATATAATGTATTTATTTTTAACGTAATCGCCATCTCTTATAACGCCAAAGAAGTCTTACTTCAATCGCGTGTGACGGTTACACGCACTCATTTTTTATCATTGTTTTACGTTATCATTTGAAAAATCTCAGCAGCATTACTATTACATACATATACAGACTATTTTACTTAGTATAAGACTGCTTTCAAACATCAAGCTTTGAGTTTATTCAGACTTCCATATGTCGTTTAAAACCTTATTGCTATGAAGATTTCATTATTCCTGTGCGTAATATACATAACGTTGATTTTAATAATAAATGATTATTTTTGACATCTCATAGTATATGTCAATCAATACGAACATATTGATTTGAATCACATGTGATCCGCGGTACCTTAAAAGTCAATGAAACTTTCTATTTTCACTACGTGACAAACGAATCACCTAAAATGCATTTCTATAACAATATTCACGTACGAACCAAAAAGTATAATGTAGTATTCATTTATTTAGTGTTTTAAGAAGTTTACCAAACCTCGTCATTTGTAATCTTTTTGACCGCTCTTAATATAGACCTAAGTTTGGGCTTGCACGTTAATACACTACAGTAATGCACTTAATACAAAAAATTAAAAGTATTATTATATGTCTGTAACAATAACAATATTATTGTGTAACTGTCTATTCTTTTGTATTTTTTTAAATAATTAACAAAAAATTAAATGAACGTCGAAAGTTGAACATAACTACAACATGAGTGCGGTTGTTATAGGCACAAATTGGCCGCGATTGGACGGTCTAATTGTTTGAAATATGCTCATGGAATTGTAAGGAATAGTTTGATAGCCAGCACCGTCTCCGCGCTCCTCTAATGGGGCAGTAAAACCATAATTTATACAACTCGAAATTAGGCGTTATAGGTTAGTTAATTCCTTTGAGAAAATATACAGTTGCAATAATTTCTTAGAAATATTTTATAGAACGGACAATCGATTGGAAGATAAGAACCAAATACGTGATGAAAAATCCATCCATCTTCCAGTAGTAAAAATTCAACCAAAATTGATTAACAAATCATTTAAACTTCAATCTATACTATAATAAAACTGTAGTAAGACCAAATCTGTACATTAAATATTTTTTGAAAATTATGATCGGGGTAGACTTTATTATCGATATAGAAGCCAAAAATAATCTTTTTACAATTTTTGTCTGTCTTTCTGTCCCTGTGAACACACATCGCGCTGAATATACTGAACCGATTTTAACGAAACTTGACACAGTAATAACTAATATTACA
>MU159548.1:44469-65445 GCA_015888305.1 Antheraea pernyi | reverse complement strand
ATTCATATGTTTTATTTAATTTGGTTAATTTGATAAACTATTTATTTTCCGCTTTTTAGTGCCTTATGGGTTTTTGATTGATATTGAAGTCGGTTAATACTTTTTTTTGAAAATTTACTTTTAATTGAACCCTGTAGATGGTCTTATGAACGGGTTGTAGGCTTATTTTAAAAGATTTCTCACATACCATCTGGGTATATAAGTTTGAGGGAGTCCCTTGATAGTTTGGATTTACAATGGGAAACGGTAGGTGTGGCTGCAATCGGGTATTAGGTTTATTAAAATTTTTCGCGTTTAAAAATACATATTGAAACCGGTGACAATCGATTTGGTGCAGACGAAGTTGCACGGGTCAGCTAATAATGAATATAATTGAGTCTTTCTTTCAAAGAGCATACAAATATTGTAGACTAGCTCTGTACTCGCGGCTTCAACCGCGTGGACCTTTATGTAAAAAAGCTGTGACTAATAAAGTTATCTGTATGTATTAAGTTAATTTACTTATCTACTGTTATCTCGTACTTAAGTCGCGTCGTCATTATAATTACACTTCTCGAAGATATGCTTTATATTTATCTTAAAGAGGTTTTATAGTGGGCGCAGTATTTACGCAGTGATACGTGTTCATGATGTCAATGGCCATTAAATAAGTTTAAAGGAATTACGTAAATTCCGAAATTGTGTAGAGAACCTACGCTCGTTTACATAGACACTCACAGATCGGTTATTTTCGGTAATGTTCGTTTTTGTCGAGTAGCTCAACCGTCTTAAAATTCTTATGCCCCGCAATCTACGACACAGCCTACATTATAACCTCTATCGCGCTTAAAGCACTTTCTAATCTACACTTCTATGGCAATTGCTCGGCACTCAAAGATCCGTTGCATGGTACTACATAGTCCACAATCTTCCTTTATAAATAGGATATAAACTGTAAAAAGATTGGTAGGTGGTAGAGCCACGCTGAAGCTATTAATGGTTTCAGCACGAATGGGTCGGCTCGCCCGGGGTACTACCACCCAACCCACAGAAACACCGACGTGAGGTAACCGTGCTTGCATTGTTGCGTTTCGTTCGGTCAGTGAGAGCGCCGGAGACCCACCTAACCTCCCCTTCTCTTTCCTTCTTCCCTTCCTCTCCCCCGCGCCAACACAGGCTGGCAACGCACTTGCAACTCTCCTCATGTTGCAAGTGTCTATGGACGGTGGTGATCACTTAACACCAGGTGACCCACCTGTTCGTTTGCCTCCTATGATAAAAAAGAAAAAAGAGTTTTTCGTAGTTAGTATTAACAAATCGTAGTTACAAAGATAAGCTGTCTCAAACAAACATAAAACATTTTTTTATCTTTAACAGTCACACTATCCTAATTCCGTTAACAGGTTCGAAAATAAAATATACATACCAAATACATAAATACGAATATTAAGATATTTTTAATTTTAACAGCTGAAAAGAGGACTGACGGGCAATAAAATTCTATATATATCTTAGCTGCATGTTTGTTTGTTATCTTCAATGATATATTATGATTGCTCGCCTCTGAACATTATCGGTACTAATTTGTTTATCAGTACAAAGAGCGTTCGAGAATATTAATGACCGCTTTAAAAACATAAAAAGTACTTTGAAGTGCGTTATCTTGTAAAGATTTCTTCTATAAAATATGTTTTTGTACAAACAGAAATAGTTTGAAAGAATCATTATTAGAAATAGAAATCGAAAAAGTATAAAGTTTAGAGTATTTGAAAAAAAAAAACTTTTTGTAACAATAATTATGAATTTCAAATAGTCTTTTCTTTAGTAGTAAATTATTTAATTATCACCGGGTATTTAGAACACTCTTTGCTAATAAACAAGGCATATATTTATATACAAAAATATAATAAAAAAATCTATGATATTTTTTTTTTTTGCTTAGCTCGAGACTTCACTCTCGGAATGTAGATGTTACCCTTCCTTCGGATACAAGATTTTCATCTTACTCTATGTCCTTTCCTGTACCCGTGCCATGTATATGTAAAAATTTATGATGATCGGTTGAGAAGTTAAAGAAGTAAAAGTGTAACAAACTAGCCCACATTTGCACTTATATTATTAGTAAGGAAGTGAGTAATTAAGAAGTAAAAGCGTAACAAACAAACTAACAGGCCCAGATTTGCACTTGTAATATTATAAGGAAGTAAGGGTTACCTACTTACGTGTGTCCGCGGCCCCAGCCGCTTACTTAGTTTAAAAATCAGGCGTGTGCAAATTTTGGAATTTTTCGTTAATAGAATGTTTCGATTCGAAACTATAGGCACTAGAGACTAGTTGAATAACAATCAGTTAATAACAGTAACAAGTCTTTTTTCGCGTCTTTATTTTTGGCAACCAATCTTCTAGTACATTATTACTGCCATTGTCGTGTAGTATAATGATATTACAAGATTCTTGCGACCATTTCAATGAACTGACAAGATGATGGCCGTCTTTCTTGTAGGTGGTAGAGCCACGCTGAAGCTATTACTGGTTTTAGCTTGAATGGGCAGCGTCGCCCGGGGTAGTACCACCCTCTCAAAGAACACCGACGTGAAGTAACAGTGCTTACATCTCATCTCTAAGAGTTTATGATGTTAATAAACTTTAATAGACATTATTACTAGTCGTTGTCTAAACCTTTGTAAATGATCTTCACAAAGGCCAAAATCTATTGCGTATTGTAGAAGAACTAAGCAGACAATCGCGGATATTGACTTTGCATTTACTCTCTTTATTTAACTGCAATGTTACATTAAAATCACGTGTAGATCTTGTATGTGGATACAATGATATTATACGCACACATACGTAAAGTAATATTGTAACGCCACAATGTCTTAGATAAAATGTGGAATTAAAATGGCATATTCTTAGATACTATATAGGCTTGACGGGACAGTCGTCAAAACTATTCTAACTAGCCAAGTTTTCACAAGGCGCTGTCAAAGCACTTATGACGTATCTATATGTTGATATGTATATTAAATCCATTCATTACTAACAAATGAAACACAAATTATGTCATTTACGCTATCATCAACTCATGAATACAAACTGTGCATTGAAACACGACAATCACGCTAATGTTTCAACCTCATAAATTTTGAAACCCATCAATTGTCATACCTCCAAGTTATTATTGTTTTATGTTTCGCTCCCTCCCGTAGCATCGTTTATTGGGGAGAGTGGGACAACGTTGTCTGTAATTTGTACACTATGAGACGAGATCGTTCGAGAAAGATTTATACGCTTAATAATGAAGGCACCACACGTCGTGATGGGAGTCACATTATGGCGACCTGGCTGCGCTCCATGACCAGGGCTGGTACCTTTTGAAACTGTATTTCATATTTGTTTAATACACTATACTGATAAGAGGCTGTACTATCTATAATAATATTAGCTGGAAGGTTTGATTGTTCGGTTGAACGCGCTAATCTCAGGATCTACTGGTCCGATTTTAAAATTATTTCAGAGTTAGATAGCTCATTTGTCGAGGAAGCTCATATATCATCACGCTAAAAGTGAGCCCAAAAAACGATATCGCGGGTATAGCTAGTGTTATATAAATAAAATGATTATTTAACTGACTTCGAAAAAGGAGGAGGTAATATATGTTTGTATGTATGTATTTTTTATGTATGTTACTCGATATCTCCGTCAATAGTGAGCCGATTTTATTGATTCCTCTTTTATTTAAGTTGATTAATCTCAGGTGTGGTCCCATTTAAATTTGAAGATAATGTTCAACCTCTAAGGAGGTGAAATACTACTTGTTATTTTACCTTTTTAGACATTTAGGCAACATATAAAAGAAAATTATCATGAGATTCATTTCATATCAAGAAACTACGATTTATATGCACTCTGAGATCAGTGTTTTCTTGCTGTGGAGAAGTAGGCAAGCGGTGAGTTGCATATGTTTTTTTTTGTGTACGTAAAAAATATATATTTTTTTGCTATGATCTATGATAACTGCGCCAAATCATCATAGAAAATACCTATGGTTTTCCTCTGAACCCTGAAAATCTGAATATTTTTCATGGTCGAATCCTGGAACTAGCCACATGAAACTACAATTTTAATTTTTTACTGTACGGCCATTTACCGACAAATTACCTGTTGAAAATCATCCAAACATTTGGATTTTTTATATCTCTTAAATTTTGTGATTACGACATACATTATTACATTGTGAACGTATAACATAGGGTCAAATTATGTAAATTTATGAATAAAAAATAGATAAAAAGAACTATATAACTATAAAAGACTAAGAACCCGTTAAATATATCGTTAACTTTCCATTTAAGCCTGAATATTACCTGAGTTAGCAGTAGATAATGTACTTCTAACAGAAAACGATCCAACAAAATAATATTTTGGTGACAAAAATCATTCAAAATTATTCGGATAAAAGCGTTTCTAATAGCTTTCCAATTTCGCGAGGTGTGGTAGCCCTAACGTTAGGCCAATTACTTAAGCCAGTATGCAGATTCTCCGAGACTACACCATCCATTGTTCACAGATGAATGTATCGCTTAATTCCTAGCGCCCTTCGTATTCACCATGCCATTAATATGAGTGTAGTGGAAACGTGGGAGATGTCTCTATACCTACGTTACATTGTTGTCGAGAGACGTGCTGTTACAATTAGCAAGTAATTTAGTAGTTCACTGTGTTGTTTTTCATCTCGAAAAACATTACTCGGCAATTGCCTGATTCACCAAAACGTAACACTCTGTATAGTATCGGGAATCCGGATTCAGCTGAAGTATATGGATAGAGGTAAGGAGAACTATCTTATATGGGGAACGTGTTAAAAAAGTGTCCAGTTCTAAGCACTAGATAAAAGATCCAAGACTCTAAAACGTCGCTAGTATAGGCAAAGGTGTATGGATAGTCCGAAATAATCTTGTAAATAAAGAATCTTGTAAATACAACTTTTTTATATTAAACGGGACAACAGGTCTCCTGATGGTAAGGGATCACCGCCGTTAATAGACACTAACAAGACCAGGGGGCCTAACCAAGTTACAAATATTTCGAATCTACAAGCGCTATTGCTTAAGTGCAAGAGATAATTTGGTAGCCAAGATGACACAATCACGCCGATCGCTACAGTGCCGATTGACAAAAAACTGATTTTAGGCTATGGTGAGCGATCATAAAAACATCAGTTGGTAATGTAAACAAAATCGCGCGAAATACATATAATATCCTGTAAACCTTCCCAGGCTTAGATTTAGTAGAGATTAGTCGCCAGTGCGATGCGAGCCTTTTGAAGGGGGTGGACCTCTGGCGCTGTCACTGACCGAACGAAACGGAACAAAGCAAGCACTGTGGTTCACGTCGGTGTTTCTGTGGGTCGGGTGGTACTACCCTGGGCGAGCCGACCCATTCATGCTGAAAACAGTAATAGCTTCAGCGTGGCTCTACCACATACATAACGTAAAACAACTGCAGTAAGAGAACGTGGAATGAAATAAGATTTTTCGTAATCTTTAAATAATACGTTTAGTAATTGTTGACTGTTTAATTTTACAAAACTTGTTGAAATAATTAAACAATGCAGCACCACTCTAATTTAATGAATTTTGACAGACACTTCTTCTTACACAGAGATGGTTTTCCTTACCTATATCCTCCTAATTCAATAGACACGCAGGTTCTCTGTTCCTTAATTGTTACCACAGACACGCCACAGTGTCTAGTTTAGGTTGTCGCTTCCGAATCTATTAGAGTATATCCAGTTGCGAAGAGGCTTGCATACCGACATGACGAATACCAATGGATTGTAAATCTATTGGATGGCAAACAAGTACGCGGATTACCTAATGATAAGTGGTCATGACAGCTTATGGACGCATGCTATAGCGGAGATATCATACATTTATTAAAAACTTGTTTACTTTCGTTTTAAAAACCTCATACTCTAGATCTCTGGAAAAACCATAATAACAAGCTCAGTCCATAACCACAGCGTTCGAAGGAGGAAACTTGACCGTTCGTGACCATTTTAGTTTTGCGATACTACGTTAATCATCAGGTACAATAACATTATTTCCCAAGACAAATAAGTGACAATAGAAGATTTAACTAAAAAAACAGTTATTCTGACGCCATGAAAATATTAAATCCCTTAATAAACATTAGTACAAACGTTTACATTATAGAGATTAGTCTCCCGATAATGCTCCCTTTTTAAAAATCAACAAGACGCGAACGAACCCACTCGCACTGAATTCTCGAGTTAACATCGCGAGTCTTAAAACGATTACCGGCAGTCTCGTAGCCGAGACGGTGGGTATACGACACGTAAATCGCATTAGATATGTTAAATCCGGGCCCACGGGGGGCTGGGGGATGTTGCCGCGATATTTTTATTCGTATCGCTTACTTTCGTGATTATTGTACGACCGCCATTTGCATTACACTCGGGGAGTATACCTGGAACGAATAGTTTTGATATTAGAAAACATCTTTGAAAACATTCGTCTTTAATCGTGTTAAGCGAAATTTGCAAGGAGAAAACTTAAGATTGCTTCGAATTTTATTTTATTTAGGAGGTTTTATTTCTATTTGAACTTAAAATAGACTCAGCGCTTCAACACTATTAGGTCGAGATAGTATACCCATACTACTACCGTACTAACCATGAAACATTTCAATATCTTGTAAATTAACGTTGAGAGTCGATATCAGTCACCTACCCGCTTAGAACCGAATACATTCCGTTAATCCATGATGTATACTTTCCATTAGCCCACAAACTTTACAGTTTGGTGTGTAGGAGATTTTTTTATTAGATATTTATATTTATTTTGTATAGGTACATTTTAGGAACTGCAGTAATGAAACTTACATTTTTATCGTGTATCAGTACTTGGGGATACAAAAAGTATACTATTTTATGTTATGAAGTAATACACAAGCATATAATTCACCTGATATTAAGTAATCCCTGTAGTCTTAGCTATACATAACCAACCTCAATAGAACCACTGTCCTGAGGCCAGTCGTAATATATTAACGCTCTTAAGGGTTGAACAAGAGTGAACAAGCGCAACATTTGGGAACGGCTGCACCTATTTGGCAATTTTGTTGTATTTATAATTATCAGGATAATGTTTGTAGGGAAGAAATTATTTAAAAATCATACGGAAAAGTGATTAAAAAAAACAATATCAAAATAAATATAAAAAATGAGTAAGACAGAATATAGAAAGGACATTTTCAGATATAGTGACAAAATTGACAGATGTCATTTCATTTCATTACATGATTGTATTGTAGAATGAATATTCAGCCTCATATTTTACGTTCCTTACACCCGTGCAAAGCCAGGGCGAATAGCTAGTAAATACTATAAACACCTTTAGGACTTGAATATACCAATGCGAGTTCTGCAGCTTTGCAGCAGAAGTGCACGTAAGTGGGGCGGTGGTACTAGTAATAAAACCTGCACAAGACCTTTTGCTATAAAGCAAAATTTTGCTATTACTTAAATTGTTTGATTTGTTTGTGATTAAATTATCCACAGTCTGTACATAGTTAATTTTCCGAATATGTGTAATCAACAAAATAACTGAATAGAGAGCGCAATTCGGTGTGGCTAGTTGAGTATACTATATTAAACTGTACAATATAATACATACATTTGAGGGTTATAATTATATACACCTTATTTAACAGGCCTTAGCACGACACCTAAATAATTTTAATTCGACACATTAATTGCATACCGATATTCAAAATAACATTGAGAAAAAAATGCCTAAGTATCAAGATGTTTTATTCCCAACTCAGGTGACATCTCAATGATTTTCTCGCCGCAATCTTGACGAAAAAAATCGAGACGTCGACGAGTTGAAGGCGTCGCGTCGCACCGTAACGAATGTTAAGATGTGACTTTTTATTCAGTTTATATTTATATAGAACCTGCCTCTGTCACTCTTCATTCAACAGTACAATACTTTTACTTAACACAATTGACGGCTTTTATTTCGTCGTGTTACTAGAGTTATGTCAATTTAGGCACTCGATATTTCTTTTTTTCTACATTAACTTTATTTTAAACATCATAGACAAGCTGTCAATTGTACTTGTTGACATTTGTTCTCGCGTTATTTTTCATTTTTGATTTGGAAGTTTTGGATAAGTATAATTTTAATTTTACTACATAAATTAGTTAATCAAAAATCTTGTTATTTGTTATTATTTTCTAAAACTGCTAACGATCAACCTAGGCTTCACAGGCGTATGAATTACTGATAGTGGGCGCCCAGTGGTCGACATTCGACCATAGTTCATTGATTTTTTAAAGTTTGAACTTTATTAGGTTTCTTTTGTCAACTTACTTCTATAATCACAGGTTTTTATCATGGTTACTCAATTATTATAATAATAGTTGTATGTTATAATATCATTGTTGAATGTAGAATGAAAAAGGGTAATTGGAACGTAAGAGTAAAATAATACGTACAGTCGAGCATAGCAATCTCCTTCATAGCCTTTTTTGAAGTCCTTTATTGACAGATGTCAAAATGTCTTTTTTATTTACATGTGTGTATATGTTATGTAAAATTGAAGCAGTAGTGTGAGTAATGCATATTTTAATTAATGTAATGTACTCCTAATGCATTTTATATAAAATAAATAGTGCTTTCTGCACTTCTCCTCCATATAAACTTTAACTATGCCAAGTTTCACGTTCATCCGTTCGCCCAATTCCGATAAAAAGGGATACAAAGATTAGGCTTCACGTATTAATATATAGATGATATAGCAAGCAACCGTTCAGTTTAAAAACATTCACTATCCGACCCATTTTGTTTCTTTAATAATAGTTCAATAAAGTCAATGAGAGTCAAATTTCTTCACAAAATACCTTTTTGTTCCACTTAATTTAAAGTAAGTATGTGATATATTTCAAGATTTTCTATAATTAGAGTAGATATATATATAATTTGATCTACCGAAAATGCACAGGATAACTAGCATAAGGATTAATAATTCTTTTACCAACAAAACCTTCGCAAAAGAGACATTATTTTTAAATAGTACGTAAAAGGTAAAATGGTTATTGTAGGCTATCGTTGGAAGACAAATATACCGTCACGGAACTTTCTGCAGGAGTTTTTTTACTGATTCTTATATATAGTGGACGTCATTTATAAAAACTTCATTAATATACCTACATTGGTCTTTTTAAAAGTATAATATTCCCATATGTATCTTGATATATAACAAGAGCTTTTCCAAACGATAGTGAATACTGTAACAGAGTCTGTTTTGTAATTTAAAAGAACTAAGCGCATACACAGAGAAGCATGACAAACAATGTTTCAAAATATTTATTGACTGTATCCGCGACTCCGTCCGCGTGTGGAACCTAATGTAAAAATACAATGACTAATAAAATCACCTGAATGTATTAAGTCCATTTACTTAAGTCGCATCGTTAATAAAATTACAATAACTTTTGATAGAGTGAACCGATTTTAATGATACTAAGACTAAATGTTATTTAAGGATATGCTTTATGATTATTTATCGGTAAGTTTTTATCGTGACCACAGACAGTACTTTAGCAATGATACATGTACAAACAAACAGACATTGCTAAAAATAATTGAAATTACTTTATCACCGATTCCAAGACACCTGCACCACTTTTTTTTCACGAAAATCTAAACCAGAACAGCTTCTTAGCCTGTACCAAGCTCAAGTACACTCATGTGTGGAATATTGCTGTCACTTATGGGATGGATCAGCCAAATATCAACTGGCCGCTCTTGACTCCATTGAGCATCGTGCTCGTCGGCTTGTCGGTGATGAAGCGCTGTGGGATTCAAGATTGTTCAGTTTAGAGCATCGACGAAAAGTGGCTTATCTCTCAGTGTTTTATAGGTTACACTTTGGAGAGTGTGCACAGGAATTATATAATATAATTCCACCGTCCCCATTCCATCAGAGGACGACTAGACGCCGAGAAGGTTTCCACCCTTACGTGGTTGATATTCCCGTAATTCGTACGAAGCGATTTGCTACCACATTCATTATACGTACGGCTAAGGAGTGGAATTCACACCCGACGTCTGTCTTCCCGTCATCTTATAACTTGGGAGTCTTCAAGAGTAGAGTGAACAGGCATCTAGTGGGTAAGCGTGATACATCGTCGGCCTCATCGTCACTTACCATCAGGTGAGATTGTGGCCAAGCGCGTACCTGTTGAACATTTAAAAAAAGTATAGGTACGTTAGATTTACATTGCAATTATACGTATAGATTTCCAGCAAATATGCTGATCAGTTAAAATTAAATACGGAAAATAAAAGCAGGAATTCCGTGACAATTTTCTTCTGTATCTCCCCTCTAAATATTATTTAGGTTTTTTTAAATAGCAACCACTAAGATATTCACACTCGGCTTCATCCGTTCGCATTTCCCCTCAACCCTTTGTGCGAAATCGGATAAAACGCATTCAAACGCACTCCAGTTTGAATCATTTCTCATTCTGTTGTATTCTCACCTTCACACCTAATTTCCTTTAAGGAGTAACAAACAACTTTATTCTATTTAACATCTATTGTAAATAATTTGATATATCTTTAGGCTATACTACAAACTTACGGTATTTTTAATTTTCTTTATTAATAATTCTACTTTTTTTTTATTGTAGCATGGCAAAATGACTGCACTACGCCTGATGGTAAGCACAGTACAATCCAAAAACAATGGCGACTACCGAGTGACACATTATCGTTCACTGGTCGCCACTATCATGCCGGCCTGCAAAAAGCTGGATGTGCACAGGCTGACCCCGAAACGCGACACACAGAAGCGATTCACTGTTACGGGCTTTACATATACATGGTAGTTGTGACCCAGTCAGGCTGTGAAACCCTACCTACGCTTTCGCCATTGCCTCGTTCGTTGTTCAGCAAGGTGCACACCACGTGCGTGAGATTGGCTTGGGTGTCTCAAGTCCTATGATGTTATTCGACACCCCTTACATACCACTTTGATTATCTAGATTTGTTTGTTTGCAAAAGGAAACAAATAATTATTTATTATAACAAGGATGGTTAAAATTAAAAGAGATATATTATACAAATAACAGTTGAATATAAAATACATTATCATAACAGCCTGTTATAGACCAACTACAGGGCTATAAGTCTCTTCTTGAAGCAAGGTATGGGGATGACCACATAGCACAAATCCACGCTGTATTAGCGATTTCAACTCCGAGAACTTTACAGTTGTATATTTTTTCTCAGGATTTCTCGCTGTATTTTTTTCATAGTCCATACTATTACAAAATAGTGGTACAATTTTAAATTAGTAATTGTAAGTGAATTCCGAAAAATTCTTTGATACATGCTTTGTTGCATTGTTGATGATTCGGACATGCGGAAATAGAATTGGCATAATTTTGTATGTGGTACAGCCAAGTTGAAGCTCTAACTGGTTTCAGCATGAAAGGGTCGGCTCGCTCGAGGTAGTATCACCCTCTCACAGAAAACTGACGTGAAGTAACAATGCTTACATTATTGCGTTTCGTTCAGTCAGTGAGAGCGCCAGAGACCGATCTCCTCCCGTCTCCCTTCCCCCTCTCCCCCTTCCCCACCAACACGGGCTGGCAACGCACTTGCGACTCCTCTAGTGGTGCTGGTGCCTATGGACAGTGGTGATCGCTTAACATCAGGTAAAAAAAAATAACACCGGTCAAACCACTTTTATGACCGACCATAAATTTTATTATGTATTATATTATAGTAATAAGGCGATGATAGATTAGGTGATAGCGTGTTCGGAAACATCATAACCATGGCATGGTGACAGGGTTTCTAAGTCCATCTGGCTAGCTACCACTCTCATGTAGAACAACTGTCGCCAAGCACCTGTTGTTGTCTTCCGGCAGTTGCACTTTCCTCAAGCTTTGGCGCGTTTACCATCTTAGACCACATTGACATTTAATATCAGAGCATATTGTGGTCAAACGCTAAAACCTATACGGAGTTATTATAAAAAAAAAAAGTATTGAACCCTGGCTTTAAAAAGGTCTCATATTAAACGCACCGCGGTCGCTAAATGTTCGCCATCTTACTCTTTTGTCTCGCTTTGGTTACGTTAGGTTAGACTTGCGAAAAGAGATAACGCGAACTTGCCTCGGGTGAACGCGGTGCATTTATTAGGAATCTTTTTTAAACCAAGTATTTAATACATATTTAACTTTTTTGTAATAACACGGATAAAGTATAAAAAAATTGTCTATTAGAAGGTCAATGTACTAGTAAAAATATCTTCATACATTTAATTAAATCCAGTACACCGTCTGGCCATTATACTAGATTTAGTTTTAAAAGTGCCATTGCTCGAAATGTCACCGATATAAAAACAATCGGGTGGATTTTATGTTGCTGACGCCCTTTGCTGGGCCGTCGGCGTCGGCGTCGTCTGAAAGGTCGCGACCTCATCACCAAATGCCGCGACCTTTGACTCACCTCGTGGGAATATTCATTTAAATAAGTCTATGGTAGTAAACAAAGTTATTACTAAAACATGTGTACATGCAATTATAGTATTGACGGATTTAACACATTGAACATTTGAATACTAGGATAAAATTTAATACGTTTTGAGAAGGGTTAGATAATATCTCAAAAAGTAGATTAATTATTTAGATATTCACTTCTTACTGAATATGAACTCGCTCGAATCTCTACATATCTGTCCTTAAATACCAATTTCCTATAATTTTTTAACAAGATAAACACCAATGTGAATTTGAACTTCATACTTTTTTCTAAAACCTTCAAGTTGTCATACATAAAAAGATATCACCTCTAGATAGAAAAATGTTTTTTTTTATTCATACCACCATCAGCGCTAGGTATAAAACAAATATAAGTACAAATATATTTAAGAATACAACGAAGTATGTGAGAAATCCGTCTACACTCGTTTGTTTACGTACGGCACAGACGTGATCTATAACTTGATAGATTCTAGTTATAAAGAAAAAAAAGCCATAAAGTGCCCACTACCTTTGGTACTTTGGTGGTGGTAGAGTCATGATGAAACTATTATTGGTTTCAGCATGAATGGGTCGGCTCGTCCGGGGTAGTACCACCCTCTCATAGAAAACCGACGTGAAGTAACAGTGCTTGCATTGTTGCGTTTCGTTCGGTCAGTGAGAGCGCCGGAGACCCACCTCCCCTTTCCCTTCCTTAACCCTTCCCTCCAAAAGATGGCAACGCACTTGCGACTCCTCTGGTGTTGTTAGTGTCCATGGACGGTGGTGATCACTTAACAGCAGGTGATCCACCTGTTCGTTTGCCACCTATGACATAAAAAAAAAAACCTATATGCAGACCATAAATATACCAAAAACTACAGCAAATCATTAAGACTGACGTAAAAGTATCATGAGGCAGTTCTCTTGAAACTTTTACTTCAGTCTGAATTAACATAATAGACAAACCAGAGTATAAGTTAAGCATATCAACACCAAACGCGGATATAATTAAGTTTTTGGCTAAATAACAAACACTAGAAACCACCTAGATCAGTAGAAACGAAATTAAAAAATATCTAAATTTCTGACAGCAATTATAACCTAAAAGGCAGGCAAACCTTTTGCAAAAAATAAGACAGATCTTTTTAATAACTGAAAGAGTTCCTTATTCGAGTCAATCACATAAATGGATTGTGTGTTATATAAAATTTAAACTGTCCCATGCAGTTCCCCTTCGATGAGTTATGGCACCCGTGAGAGTGATCAACATGGCGTGGATCCGCGACGGTGCGTTGCGGTGCTCTATTGCCAAGTGCCAACATTACGTATTCAATCTTCCACTCTTTATTATGTTGGTAACTCGAATGTTATTTGTTTTTAATTTGTTGTGCCAGAACACTCGCGTTTTAGCTTAAAGGGTTTTGGTAAATATTTTACGTAAATTACTAGGACTACAAAGTCGTGGAGTTAACTATAAAGTGCATCATAGATATAAGTCAATATATTATATCAAAGATATAATATCATATAAGATCAAAGCAATATTATAATTAGCTTAGTGATAATATATTAAGATACTCTATCGAAGATGTGAATTCGAATGATTTAGGCAGAGTTTTGAGTTGTAAAAAATATTATGGTGATTTAAATAAGCTCAGCAATTTAGTTAGAGATTTGTTATTCCAAAAATAAGGCTAACTGATAGTTAGAATAAATATAGATTACAAACACATCAAAAAAATTGAAATGTTTGTTTATACTGTTAACAGTTTTTTTTTTAATAAATGGAGATGAAAGTATATGCAGTACTAATTTAAAAAAAAACTATTTTGATGTGAAACAAATATAGCAGCGGGTCAGATCGACTGTGAGCATGGCGACGCGTCGCCACGGCCTCTTTTGCCACGTTATGTGAGCAACACGCTAAACCTACAGATACTGGCTCTCAAGAGCAGCTGCGGGAATTCACCTATAGGCGGTTGGTGGCATATTTTTAACATGAAGGTGGTAGCTAGTCAGGTGAGTTTAGAAAAATCCTTTTAGATATCTCATGTTCCTTTTTAGATAAGGACTAGATATCTAAGAAGTTCTATCTATCTAAGAAGAAGAAGAACTAAAAAAAACTATTGAATCGTTTTTGCATTTTATTTATATTATAGATTTTTTCTTTAATCTTAATTTTGCCAACAAATCTCCCAGATTATTACTGCCATTGTCAAATAGGTAATAATTTTATAAGTATCTTGCAATAATTTCAATGCTGTAACAAGATGGTGGCCTCATAATCTGTGGTGTAATTTCCCAATCACTTCAATTGTGGACAATATAATACAGCTATATATAAATAGCTATATATAAAACGCCACCGATATTTTTTTTTTTTTTATGTCATAGATGGCAAACGAACATGTGGGTCACCTGATGTTAAGTGATCACCACCGTCCATGGACACTAACAACACCAGAGGAGTCGCAAGTGCGTTGCCGTTAGGGGAGGGAAAAGGAGAAGAGAGAGGAGAGAGGAGGGGAGGTGGGCCTCCGGCGCTCTCACTGACCGAACGAAACGCAACAATGCAAGCACTGTTACTTCACGTCAGTTTTCTATGAGAGGGTGGTACTACCCCGGGCGAGCCGACCCATTCATGCTGAAACCAGTAATAGTTTCAGCGTGGCTCTACCACCATCAGACCATCATTACGTAATATAGTTTCAAATAACACAATATCATTACATAGTATAAAATAAATAAATAAAATACCGCGTCTGTCTGTCTTTCTGTTCGCGATAAACTCAAAAACTACTGAACGGATTTTCATGCGGTTTTCACCAGTGGATAAAGTGATTCACGAGGGACATTTTTGTATAATTTGTAGTTTGTCAAAGATTTATTTTTAATCAGGGCGGGACAAGGTCTGCCGGGCCCGCTAATTATAAATAAAATATAAAACCCACTCTATGACAGACGAAGATCTCGCCAAAAAACTTCTGATTATGGTGACAAAAAAGTATATAGAACTTTTTCTAATTATAATATACATTATAATAAAAAGTCTGCAACCTCTTTGGTGTTATGAAAACTTGTCAGCGTTGTGCGGGTGCGATCCATCATGTCGTTTTATTGAATTACGACCCCTGAGCGAGCTCATCGGCCCCGCGACCGACCCATCCAATTATTATCATTCTAATTATAAAATTATTACACTATTCCACTGGATATGTCGGTTTTAGTTTATAGGTAAACAATTGCATAAACTTATAGTTTATTGTTTATTTTCATTTCTAGTTTATTTTCAAATACCTGGTGCTTGTACTTACTATTTTTAAATGACTTTAATTTATAATTGTTTACATTTATTATTTACTGCTTTGCTCCCTATGCAAAAGCTTAAAGCCTAAATAATTCTTTGAAAGTCTCCTTTCTACTTCGAAGATAAAGCCGGATAAACAAAAAAGACTTCAATGTTACTTATGTGAATAGATTTGTAGTTACAAGTCACACTTTTTACAGTTTTATCAGAATACTAGCTGTTACCCGCCGCTTCGTACGTGATATTTAGCAAAAAATGTTTGTTTAATGTAAAAATGCGCGTGAGGTGCGGCATGCGGGACACTGGACACGGCTTCTTTATTTTATAATATATGCGCGGAACCTTTTATCTAATATAACTTAATTTCCCAATTAATCATGAATAAGAGCTGACGAATATCGTCTTTAAAGTTAACAACGCGTTCAACACGAAATCAGCTCGAATCGACATCCGGAACGCATCCGTATTATGTCAATTTTTGAAACGGATAAAAAATCGCTCTGTTTGATATCACGTACGGATACGCGCGAGTGTGTCGCGTCGGGGTGTTCGTACTCCATTGTGCAGACTTCACATGACACTAAAGGGGTTTTCGAGTGTGCTTTTCAATTTGACTCAGTCGTATGGAACATCGAACGCTATTGAGTATCCTGAGGACACTTACAATTTTTCAAACAAATATAAACCACTTTCAAAAAACACCGTCCAACCGTTTTGGAGATAGCATTACGTACGAAGCCGCGGTTAACAGCTAGTCTAATCTAGAGTAACCTAAGTAAGCAGCTGTAATTTCAGGTATCTGTTTCAATGAAATTCCCTTCACAATCGGTCCAGCCGTTTCGGAGATTACCGGGACAAACAGACAGACAGACCGACAAAAACGTTAAAAATTGCATTTTGGTTATCAGTAACGTGTATACATTCATACCCAATCTGTATAAAAAAATATTTTGATGTTACATACAGACACTTCATTTTTATTATATGTATAGATGAATAAGTACTATATTGAACCTTTTAATTCGCGCACTGGCGAACTTGATGCTAAAAAGCCAACTAACCAGCAGTATTGTGGAGACAAAACAATGTATTGTTGTTAGTGCAAATTGTGAATATTTTAAAAAGAAGAAAATAAAAATGATAATCATAATAAAAAATAACTTAGCACTCATGACTTCAAGTATAAATAAAATACAAATACTTACGTAAAATTAAATAACATAATTTCACAATACAAAATAAACTTATTTATATTATATATTATATACTATTATAGATTAATTAATAAATAATTTAATCCATTTATATTCAAAATAATATTATTTTGTAAAACTGATTAATATACATAATTAATTTCAGGAATGTAAAAATAAACGAAAAGTGTATATCACGCACGTCCATTGCTTGCTCTGTTCTTGGTCAAATCAAGTTCGCGTAATAGTGAAACTTTTTATACAATGGTGTGGAAAAAAAAACCTCGCAACGTGAACCGAGTGCAACGGAAATGAAACCGAGTATGTTTCGATGAAATCGCCCGGCGAACTATTGTCGTTAACGCGAAAATAACGTGAGCGGCGAAAAACATCGTTTCCGAACGATACGCCACCACCTGTCACCATGTGGCGAGGATTTAACAGAATACAGCAAACGAAACATACCTGTGTACGCCTAAATTATTGTTGGAATGACATTTTTATCAAAGTCTCTCTAGATTTTTATTTTATTTTTTGATTAAGTAATAACAAGTAGACTTGCCATAATGTCAATGTTTTAGCAATATGATGGACCTCTTGCTAAAACTCTTCATAGAGTTTTTGTGGCGTCTCAAAATACGAGTACATGCTTCGTGGTATTATCTCCCAGCCAGTTCACTAGTGTGCAATAACCTAATTATATTACATAAAACACCAGCAATATTACAAAATACAGTGTCAAATAATACAAGATTACGAAAAAATATAAAATCCACTACATGACAAATCCCGCCAAAATCTCTTTTTAATATCTAAATGTATTTAAATAAAATAGTAGGGATGTGCCGTTGTGAACGCGACACTCAAAAACTGTTCGATAGATTTTGATGAATCTTTTCAGTTATAGTTACTTCTTAGATTCTTGGTCCTTATCTGAAAAAATTAGATTACCACGAGTTTTGAAAAATTAGGAGTTTTATAAGCACTATCAGTGTCGTGTATTTTCTTTCCGTGGAAACTGGGCAAAGCGATGTGGTGCTCATGCCCAAGAAAGGGGAAGTGACTGGATAACATTTTTTACAAAGAAATACTCTGAGTAAGGTATATTTTTGCTTTAATTTTTTTTTCTTCTTTCCTTAATATATATTCACGTGAGAACGTCTTATAAATCAATGAACGCCGGCTGAAAGCACGAATAAAAGATTACTCATTATCACGTTCCGACTGAGCCGAGCGTGCAAGCGAGAGCGCGGAACAAGATATAAAGAGGCGCGATGGGCCTTAGCCTTCGGCTTGTGACGCATGTAATTAATCTTTATAATTTACGTAAAACAAATTTGCATTACCGAGTGCAAATAAATGTTAATTTATCAGATTTTACAACAAAGTCCCAAGGGATATTACCGATTTGCCGGATTGCGAATTTAAGCGCCATGTCAAACGGGTTTTAGTGTCAAAAGGCTATTATAGAGTGGATCAATATGTGAACGATGGTGATGTCTGGAATTAACTCATCTCTGTGCATCCATTAAAAACGTTTGTGACATTTACTATTATATAGAATACATTATTATTCTAAATATTATATATATATGTTAAAAAGATAAACCAGATCGAGTTTCCTGCCGATTCTTCTCGATGACTGGATTGTTTTCCAAACCGGTGGTAGTCCTGACGTTCATGAGTGCCTTCTTGGGGCCTAAATTGAATAAAGTGATTTTGATTTTATCGAAAAAAATGTGTAATTTTCAATTAACTTCTTTATTGCATTATTATACAAAAAAAACGATAATTCAGTGATAATAATTCATAAAAGTATGCAACTTTTCATAAATGTTTTCTTATGACGTTATCACGTATAATTATCGTCCGTAAACCTACTTTATAGACAACAAATTTTCGTTCTCTAAGATAATAATAATATCAACAAGTTTATTAATAAATCTTTTTTTGGCTGTTGGTGCATTTAATTTTTAATTTGTAATGGTCTAACGTGGTCTTGCTTCAAAATTGCTCCAAGTTTAGAACGAAGAGACTAGGGCACATAATGAATGGAGAAGCAGTCTGCAATAAAATCGTTCAAGCATGTGATTGCTAATCTTAAGACATTTAACGGACTTTGAAATTAACCACGACTGTCTTACTTGTATCTATATCAGGACCAACAAATCTTGGTGACTTAATATTATGCTCATGCACCACGTCAAAGGAGTGAGTATTGAATCGTATCAAATTGCGATCACCCCTCTCCATTTATATTGTCAATTCCAAATGGTATCTTTGCGAAAACACTAGTATGAAAAAAAAATGGTTGGCTCTTAAATACAACTGCTGGAACACACCAACAGATGATTGGTGACAAACTTTTAACTTGAGATTGGAACCTAGCTTTTCGAACTTGGAAAAATCCCTACACCATGATGCGTTTACATTACGACGTTTTCCTTCACCAAAAAATCATTTACTAGGATTCGAAGCTATGTCCATCGACGCGTTGTCCGAACACGCTATCAACTAAGGCCAAAATCGCTTCAATTCAATTTAAGATTTTAATTATAAGTTTCCAATAAATATATATCATTCTGAAATAAAGAGGCTGTAAAAATTGTTAATAACAATTTTAGATATATGTCCATTTATTACCAACAGATTTTAATTAAATTTCGTATACGAGAGTAGGTATATGACATTCCGAAGTTGATAGGCTATAAAAATTGTCAGTTATACTAAAATCATAAAATATGAGCAAAATGGGAATAACGAGAAGAAAATATATACTGCGTAATAAACGCGTGTGGGTTTGCGAGCTCAACTAATAATTAATAATACTTGCACGTGAGTATTATAAAACACGTCCGTCTGTATGTGTGGCCGTCACTGTTATCATAAATCGAAAATCACTGAAACGATAAATGATTTGCTTTTAATTATAGTTGTTTTCTCTAGCCAGGTTTTATACTACGAATAAAAACTTTTCAAATAGCGCTATAAATCATATTTTGAATCACATACACACAATATGTACAGGCAGTACTGTCAATAACAAACTATAGTAGCGGCAGTCTATAATGGCCCTTTTGAAGTTGGTCCATTAATGAAGGTTCTTCCCGATTCAATTCGAACACAATTCAGCATATATACTTATCAAAATTCGAAATAATATTATAAATGTTTATATCCTATACATAATCTATACTAATATATAAAGCTGAAGAGTTTGTTTGTTTGTTTGGTTGAACGCTATGATCTCAGGAACTACCAGTCCGCTTTGAGAAAGTTTTTCGGTTTTAGATAGCTCATTTATCGAGGAAGGCTATAGGCTATATATAATCACGCTAAGACCAATAGAAGCAGAGCACCAATGAAGAATGTTTCAAAATCGGGCACTTTTTTTGCTTTTGAGCGATTACGTTATTATTATATACGTTGCCATGGTAACGTGTTAAGTAGTAGTAATAATATTCGTCCAATAGGACAGGCGAAGGAATTAATCCATACTGCCAATTCTGAAGTTATGTGGTAAGTATCAAAGCTAACATTTTCAAAGTTTATTTTATTTTCCTTTTCAAATAGTTCATAGGCGAAGGAATTAATCCATACTGCCAATTCTGAAGTTATGTGGTAAGTATCACATCTAACATTTTCGAAGTTTATTTTGTTTTCCTATTGAAATAGTTCATACTACTTTTATTTCCAATTTTTTATTTGTTCTCTATTACGTATTATAAAAATAAAGTTTGTGTATGTACAATTAAAATAACAACTTTTTGATAAATGGATATGGCTACAAATGACCAAAAAAAAACTTTTATTATACTTTGTCTATATTTTTATATTATTATATTTTGTCTGTTTGTTTGTTTGTCCTGGGTAATTTCCAAAACGACTGGACCTATTTTAACGGGAATTTTACTTTTTACTGCCAAATA
>MU159548.1:0-40538 GCA_015888305.1 Antheraea pernyi | reverse complement strand
GACCGATTTTAATAAAACAAAGACTAAGCTACTCCCGAAGACTTGCTTTATGATCTGTGTTTAAGGTTTTACTGTGAACCCTCTACTTTAGCAGTGATGCGTGTTCATACAAACAAACAGACAGACAGACAGACATTTTCCAAAATGACTGAGATGTATTCTATTACTATATTCCTAGACACCTGCAACAATTTTTTTTACGAAAATCAAAAAGTACAGACTCATTAGATTTACATTATTATCGCATAGATAAAATAATAATAAATTTGAACTTCGAACGAGCAAAACGGCGGGCACAGATTGCAAGACCATATATAAAGTGTTATTTGCAATTACAACAATAACCATAAATATTTATATCTAAAATACTGCATTCACTCAGGATCGCAAACAATAAATGAACAATCTATTTTATTGTTTACAAAAATTGCTCGGGGCAAAGCACACAACTAAGTTTAATGGGGAATTATAAAACACCGTGAATCCAGCAGTCGTAAATGAAAAATTAAAAAGTCTCGCAGGAAACGGAAATGCGACTATCTTTCACTTTGAAACGCAGCATGGACTTAATTACCCGCAGTAACGAATAACCAAAATTTTTTTGTTGTTTTATACATATCAAAATTACCGTTCTTGAAATCCTTCTCATTACATTAATTCCTAATTATTTTCTGTTTTAAATGTTTTACAATAAATACCTTATTGGTTAACTATACATTCTAAAATATATTTATACTATAGAAATCAGAAATTGTTCCAGACAATTTATATAACTGTCGTTTTATTATAGATAATAATGGATATTTTATAGTGTATTTATTTATGGCGCTCTTTTTAGAGATTGTATATGATATGTCATATAATATATGATATAATAATATATAATAAATAATCTATATATAAATACATAGTGGGGAAACGGTTATCCCCTCGAGTCCCTAGAACCGTAACGGCTTAAGCTCCATTCAAACGAATATAGACCTTATGCCGCACGCGTCAAAAGAGGGTTTGGCAGCGTAATTTCTAAAAAATTATGGGATTTATTACAAAATTTGAAAATTAACAAATGATGTAATGAAAAATTTCAAGTTTTATGTAAAATGTTTCCGATTACCCCCATTTTCCATAAGTGCTCAGACAGCCAGAGGAAGGACCTTTAAGAGAGGCCGACACCTGCCGGGTCGAGAGGATGAAATGCACAGGCAGTACTCCTTCCCCGACCAAAACAGGGAGAGTAGAACACCAAAGTGTTTTTAGTCGACAAGAATAAGACATGCTCTATCTCCGCTGCCCGATATTGAGGTGGAAGGTTGACCCCTGAATGCCCCATAAGTGCGAATATATTTTGTGAACGGCCCCAATATATATTGTAATAATTTCCAATACTCAAAATTCATAAATTATTTACAACACGAAATGCTTTACGGTACTAGTTTTAGTTTGTACCCAATCTTGTATAACAAGCCTACAATTACAATGTTATATAGAAAATATTAAGTGCGAACTGAGTCACGTTCGAAAAAAATATAGCCATAAAAGTGTTTTAAGTGTAGACACGCGATAGATGTCGCGAGTGCTCCCGTGACATCCGGGGAACTGCGCGCAACCTGGTTATGTCGTAGGGCTGTGACGCTACCAAATATTTCATCGCTGAGCGTGTTCTACTTTACTATAGCAAATGTTCTAAACCTTTCTTCTCGCTCTGATTACAACATTACACGAACTTACTTCCTTACTTAGTTTAACAAAGACGTTCGTTATATAATTCGTACTGTGAAGTTGCGAACCCATCTCTCGTTCGGTCTGTTCCGTATTTTCACAGTATCAACTCCTTTGAACAACATCAAGAGATATTTGTGCAGGTCGGCATGATAGTGGCGATTGGTGATGGACTTTAGATTGTAAATAAAAATATTGTGATAAAATCGTAGTACAATTACATTCTTTTTCATATCCGCCGTTGTAAATTATCGCCTATTACCTAACTAACCTATATAAGACATTCGCCAGTGATTGTATGTCACTGTCCTTGTAAAGAGATGCCATACATATTCCTAAATAACCAGCTTGAATAACCCCTTACTGAATCAAAGCCCTCTTCCCGCGGTAAAATCACCACGTCACAAACCTATACGTATCGGCGATTTCAAATACAGAGATTTCTAAAGTCCCTTAGTTTTCCACATACAATGGTACACTACAAGAACATTTCTCAGGTTCAGTTCACTTCATAATCTTTTCTTTCGCCGTTAATCGACAAGTTTAACAATTAGATAATTCGTTGAATTCCAAATACTACTTAATACATGACGAGTTTCGAACCTGCGATCAGTTATTCGATATTCCTCCGATTAAACCATTCGACAATCGCGACATCTAGCACTTATACGAGTAAACCTATAAATTGAAATAATAGCCTGTAATAAATACGAAAAAAATAATAAATAGTAGTTATTTTCCCATTTTGCAATAGTTTCTGAGATAAGAAACTTTTCTTTTTTTGTAAATAACTTCTATAACGGACTTTTTGGCGGGATCATGGAATGTGATGTAGTGGATTTTATATTTTATTCACAATCTTGTGTTATTTAGCTCTATATTTTGTAATATTGGTGGTGTTTTACGTTTTATGGTTTATTGTGCACATGTGAAGTGGATAAAAAATTATACCTACCACGGAGCATGGATTCCGACTAGCTTCATGTTATCACCCACCTCCGGTGCCGCTACATCATTTCAAGTGACGAGACTACAACACGATCGGAACATTGATATTAGCGCCACCATATTATAAATATACATTGACACTAGCGCCAACATATTAGATACACATTGATACTAGCGCCACCATATTAGAGAGACACATTGACACTAGTGCCACCATATTAAAGATACATAAATAAGAATAATATTATTATATAGATTTTAATAAGACGTAAATAAGAATTGATATCATTATATAGAATTGAATCATTAGTTTGATCATTATGAATAAATAGTATATTCTTTGACTTCATAGTTCGGCCATGAAAGGCAAGATGTCGCTGATCTACATGTCGAAACAGATTAGTAAACACATTAGAGATATATAAATAACGATAATTATATAAAATTGTTGTATGGCTTAAATAACATTAATTTGTTCATACTTTATTATTTTTGTGTTACTTAAATTATTTTGTGGAATTATGTGTAAATAGTAATCGCTTTGACTTGCATAGATCGGCCTTTAAAAGGCAAGATGTCGGTGATATCTACGCATTATTATGTACGAAGTATTGTAAGGCGAAGCTCTGCCCAAATAAATAGTGACAGTATCTACGAAGTGTTTATTAACATCTTACCTGTCATGGCCGAACTATGAAGTCAAAGAATATACTATTATTCATAATAATCAAACTAATGATTCAATTCTATATAATGATATCAATTCTTATTTACGTCTTATTAAAATCTATATAATAATAATTATTTTAATTCTTATGCAATGGCAATCCTGACTGCATCGACTCTATACGTGATTAATGTAACACACAAAAACTTCCCGGAATGTTCTAACAAGAGAGCCATAATCTTATCAGAACATTGAAATGATCGCATGAACCTTATAGATATTATATTATATTATAGAAGATTGGTTGCCAAAATATAATAAAGAAGGAATTCTATAACGTTATCTATTGAAATAATATGCATTCCCATTATCTTAGACATTCTCTGGCTATAGACAATACAAAAACAATACCATTTATTAAAATTATTAAATTAAATGTACGCATTAAAATTCACAATTCAACTAAACAAACCTCACGGAGGCCACTCACGTCTCTTTATACATTAATATGCAACAACCTAATGCATGCTTACAATCAATAATCACTGGCATCATTGAAACAAGATGCATTCATAGAGACGCGTTTTACATTGTTTGTTCCTGTTATTATTTGCTGTTATAAATAGTTAACTTGGAGCAAAATAATTATCGTTGAAATGCTCAATTTACTAGTCTAAGATATACATATAAACAAACATCCATTTTCATATACATAAACTAGGTATTTAATATTATGTTACCGATAAGCCAATATAGGTGAATAGCTTTGTAAAATTGCCCTAAATTTGAATACTTGTAGAAGTGAATTAATATTTTATGTTATCTGTAATTTAAATTCATTTTATCATAAAAAATTATATTGTTGCATTCAAATAAAAATAATTATCTTGACTGTATTGAGAAATCAAAATATAATTTATACATTCAAATTCCATGTCAAAATCGTTCAACAATATCTATTGCCATAATATGGACTGAGGGCATAAATAAAATAATTTAAAAAACCAACAGAAAATATTTTATACTGTATTGAGAAATTAAAATATAATTTATACATTGACCTTCAAATTCAATGTCAAAATCGTTCAACAATATCTATTGCCATAATATGTACTGAGGGCATAAATAAAATAATTTAAAAAACCAGCAGAAAATATTTTATAAATTCTGTTTTCTATAAACTATATTTTAAGAAAGTCCATGAGTTTCAAAGTGTTGTACGAGATTTTATAATTTTCTCATACGCATCTTTATAAGAATTTACAATTTTTAATTCTGACTGTTTTCCTGTGACGAATTAAAAAATATTTTTATATAAGAAAAAAATAATTATTTGAAGTATAAGGTCACAGTTATGTTAAAAATATGTCAACATCCGACATTTTTCCAATTATTTCTTCTTTGTTAAGCGGAAATCCGGAATTTTAAATACAAATTATTTAAAATAAAATATGTAACAACCCTAACGAAAAGACATCATTATAGTAATGGATGTCACGGGCTGCAACTTCACAAGTACTCTAGAAAGAAACTCGTATATCTCTTTTACTTGCCTAGGGACAATCATCCCTCTGAACTAGTGCGTAAGGTACACAAAAATGCTACCGTAAATTTGCAGTTGCCGAGGCTAGATGGTGCGACAATCGCGAGTGCGACATTAGCGACATCTCTTACCGCGAGTGCGAAAATTACTGTTGGAATTATAACGTTCAACATTTTCAACGCTTTTAACAGAACAACCAATGTTTTTTTATTTATTTGGCGTTTTACGAGAACCGAACTCTCACAACTCCATGCACGTTTATACCCTACAAAATACGCTCAATAAGCAATCCAAACTTTTTAACGTGGTAACATCTTATAAATCGTTAAACGCCGAGCCGGCTGCACGCACGAAAAAGCACACATTGTCACGTTCTGCCTGAGCCGAGCGTGCAAGCGAGAGCGCGGAACAAGGGATCGGCTTATGAAGCATCTATCTCTGTTCCACTACATCGGCCGATGCGTCTTTTCTTATGAAGTAAAATTATCGTCCGTAAACCGACTTTACAGAAAACCAATTTTTATTTACTACCAAGCTAAACTAATAAAGCGTTCTACTAAACTAGCTTTTGGTCGCGGTTTTGTTTGCGTTAATGTAGATTTGACCTATTCCTCGAAAACAGAATTATTTCGTCCTTTTCTGTAACCCTAAGAACGTATAGGCAAAATTTCTTGACTATCGGTTCAGTGATTAGGGCGTGAAAGTGTAACAAAAAATACACATTCATATATCTATACTAATATTATAAAGAGGTAGAGTTTGTGAATTTGTGAGTTTGTGACGTTGTAAGGGGTAATCTCAGGAACTACTGGTCCTATTTGGAAAATTCTTTCAGTGTTATATAGCTCATTTATCAGGAAAGGTTATAGGCAATATATCATCACGCTAAGACCCATAGGAGCGGAGCAGCAATGAAGAATGTTGCAAAATCAAGGTATTTTTTCCTTTTCAGAGCTTCCGCTGCGTTTTAGCGCAAAATAACCATTCCACGCTTACGTATTACCGCCCAACGAAGTGGGCACGGGTCGGCTAGTTTATAATATAAGTGCTTATACTTCATTACATAGTATAAAACAAAGTCCCCTACCGCGTCTGTCTGCCTGTCTGTTCGCGATAAACTCAAAAACTACAGAACGGATTTTCATGCGGTTTTCACCGGTGGATAGAGTAATTGATGAGGAACGTTTTAGTATATAATTATCAAGGATTTTTTCATAATCAAGGCGGGACTACGTCTGCCGGGCCCGCTAGTTATTTATAATTAAACCCTTGATAGTTTACATAACTAGTTGAAACCAAAAAAACCCAACAAGCCAATGTTAGTGGGATTGAAGTCTATTTAATACGTCGACAGCTTCGGTGGTGCGATCATGTATCTTGTATGGTGGAGGAAAGAGTAGCGAAGAGCATCTTCTATTCTGAACGGAAGGAGAGCAAGCGTAATCATGGTAGTTCCGTCCTCCAGTACAAGGATGTCCAAAAGAGACACATGAAGAGATGCAATATAGAGCTCTCTTCTTGGGAACGTTTGGCAGCACAACGGCCAGAGTGGCGCAGGATGGTGAACAGACAAGTAGGCGAGTTCGAGGCTGAGCGTAAGACTTACCTTGATACCAAACGCGACTAATTAAAGGCTCTCCCACCTGCTGCCATAACATACCATTATGAGAACGGCGTACTCACGTGCCCTCAATGTCCATGAAGTTTCGCCGCGAAGATAGGTTACATAAGCCATCTTCGAGCACACAAGTGCTATTTCTAAGTTTAGGGGTCAAAGTGGTCACCATGGCCGAAAACGGTCGGAACAATCATCATTTAATAAAGGCAACTTTATATTTCGTATTATAAATCCACTTCGTAGTTATTTTTTAACCGACTTCAAAAAAAGGAGGAGGTTATCAATTTGTCTGTATTTTTTTTTTTTTTTATGTTTGTTACCTCATAACTTTGGACTGGGTGAACCGATTTTAATTATTCTTTTTTTATTTGAAAGCTGGTACTTCCAGTGTGGTCCCATTTCAATTTGGTACAGTTCCGACAACGGCATCCAGTGCAAAACCGTATAAGTTACAAATTTGCATTAAGTATGTACACGACAAATATACGAATAACTCAATATCACCTTAACCGATTTCGATGATTCATTTTTTATTGGAAAGGATGTACTTCAAGGGTAGTTTGATGAGAGTTTGGTTAGGTTCTGATTATGGAATCCGTGACAAAGTAAGAAAACTTTCAAGAAACGAGCCTACTCCTTTCTTAAGGGCCGGCAACGCATCTGTGTTTCCTCTCGTGTCGCAATTGTCCATGGGCGGCCGTGATCACTTACCATCAGGTGACCCGTATGTTCGTTTGCCACCAATATTATAAAAAAAACTCTTCAATTCTTAGGAGCCTATTGTGCTTATGTTCGTTGCTGTGTTGCAACATGACGCAAGCATTGTAATTACATTACTTAAGGTGTATAATGTGTGAAGCGATGGTAGCCGAGTTGGTGGTAGAAACTATCGCGGATTACTGAAAAGGTTGCGTTCGTACCAAACGTTACTTATTGTACAACCAATTGAAACCATATCGCATACCATACCGATAGATACCATACCGCAAAAATGCGCATATTTTAATATACTTAAGGCGGAACGGAGTTCGCGGGCACTGCTAGTAAAATATATTTATGTACACTAAAAATGGAAAAATAAAGTAAATTTTCAAAAAAAAGTATTAACCGACTTCAATATCAATCAAAAACCCATAAGGCACTAAAAAGCGGAAAATAAATAGTTTATCAAATCAACCAAATTAAATAAAACATATGAATATGTGTGCTACCTAGAGATGTATTGGAAGTCGGTGCCAACCAAAACCGAAAAGCATATCATCTACAGGTACAAAGTTTAAGTCCACTCTCGCGTCTCTGTAATACAAAAATTTTGGTTGGTATCGACTTCCAGTACATCTCCAGGTAGCACACATATTCATATGTTTTATTTAATTTGGTTGATTTGATAAACTATTTATTTTCCGCTTTTTAGTGCCTTATGGGTTTTTGATTGATATTGAAGTCGGTTAATACTTTTTTTTGAAAATTTACTTTATTTATATTATCGTGTAGAAAACATTTCACATTAACAATCTCGCAGCACTAAAACTGCCTTTTACAATGTTCACTATGAAAAGATAATAAGTTAACAGATAAAACTAAATTAGTAATTAGAGTCCCAGTTATAGATTAAAGAATATAAGAAGGTAAGAGATCACATTAATTATTTAAAATAAACATGATTTAAAAACTGAAATGCTTGTTGCTAATTGATGTTTTCATTTTTTTCTTAGATAACTTATTACGGCCACTGAATTGTATAATTGTTCTAATTTTCAATCTATTTTTTATTAGACAAGATAGTAGATCCCTTTTTAGAACTATTCAGAAGTAATATTATAACTCTATTATTTAATGTTTCTAGTTATTTATAAATCAACTTCCTGTTTCCATAGTAACAACATTGAATCACGTAAAACCTACAACTTTTACTTAATATTGGATCAATCGAAAGGTTAAAAAGAAACACCACATGACAGATTAATCCCGCCAAAAACTCCCTTGTTCTATAATTTATTATGTTTACATTTAAATGCGTTTGTTTTGATCTCATTCGATGAGTTTGAATGTTATCGATATGCTAACAATAAAGCAAATATTAATAGCTTCTTAATATCACATTTAAAGTTTCATCATAAGACAAATGACCATGATATAATAATAAACATATCATTATTAGGTTATACATCGTATATATCGCATTAACTATCGAAATAATAGAATTATATCAGTTACAGAATTTTATTAAGGAAACATATACAGAAATACATGTAATAAATCAAATACATATGAAATGGTAAATAAAGAAATATATTATTTATATAATTTTGAAACTTGTATAAGTTGTTGCAATAAGATATATCTTTAGTCTTCGCTGGTATTTATTTTCACATATTTATTTCACTTTTCATTTTCATGAACAACTTGTGGCTTGTAGTCCAAATCTAGAACTTTCCTGAGACTATCAGCATACATATCCAAGCGTTGGGTCATGTAATAACAACGGCGGTCCTTAATCTGCCTATTCATATTCAAATCCATAACACCAATCAGCAAGCCGTCTTTAGTACGCGATAGACCCGGGCATCTGACACCATCAGGTCCACAGAAGTAACTAGACCCGTAGAATAAGCCCAAATCTTTGTGAGCCGGCTTCCCGTCAGCTGAAGTGAACTCGTTCGGGAATTCTTCATATCCAACCCTGTTGATGGCCGCCGTGAAGTAACAGTTTGTAATAGCAGCATTCCTCGCTTCAATGTTCCACATATATTCACTTCCCGCTTCAGCTGCGATGGTTGCGGACGGGTTAAAAACAATCTCGGCCCCGTTTAAACCAAACATCATCCAATTGAGAACATGATGACGACCAAAGCAGATATTTACAGCAATCTTACCGTAACGTGTCGCGAAAACTGGATGTCCCGTGTTACCTTCCATATAATAATTCGATTCATTAAAATCTCCAACCCGAGGAATGTGGTTTTTACGGTGTTTTCCAATTACGTTACCCGAGTCACTAATAATGACTGTCGTGTTCCAGAGAATGTCGGCGTGTTTCTCGTCTCTCTCCAGAATAGAAGACACGATGACCATAGCGTATTTGATTGCTAACTCACGAAGAAAGCGTGTAGTTGGCCCGTCCTCTGCAGATTCTGCGAACTCGCACCAAGGTTGCTTCTCCCGGGTACAGAACGCGAAAGGCATGTTCCAGAGTTCTTGGAAACAGATTATGTTGACTCCCTCTTGACCGGCGACATCGATTATCTTCTTTACCTTATCGAAAATGGCTTTCTTCTGCTCATTGACTGGACGGTCGGTCGGTACCGCTATAGAATGTTGAATGACACCAACTTTAACGATCCTAGGAGGTCGGGTCTGCTCCTTTTTAGCCGGGAAAGCGTAAGCGGCGATCTCAAAATCAGCTTCTTTAGCGGCGGCAATTGATGAATCTTTTAATTTGACTTCGAGATGATTTTTTCGTCCATAATAAATCCTGTTAAACTCTTCGAGGTCTTTGCCGTTGAGGTTGTTGTTAATAACAGCTTCCAGGCTTTGAGTTTCGTGATCCATGTTTGCTCGTACGTTATCGGTGTAGTCGGCTTGACGACTGCTAGCTCACTCGATAATTCCATCGCTTAAATACCTTCACACTTATAGAGGTACATTATGAAAAGGTTTATCTGTGTGGTCGAAGTGGTGATCTTCGACCCGATCTGATAAAGGTATCGCTTTGAGAAAAATATTGTTGTTGTTATGTTCTGTGTACGTGACCAGGGGTGGTCTTGCTTAATGTATTATTATTATAAGAATGTACATATATCACATTAAATAACATTTTATATGTATTACATATTTGCAGTAGTATTTATTAAGTTATTAGTATTTGCAGATAAAATATTTTGTCACGCGTTATAAATATTTACAATACGATACGAACACTATAATTGAACGATAAAGTAACGTACAATTTAAAAAACTGCATATCTGAGTTGTGCACTTACTACAAAGTACTAATTTCTCTATTAATTTTACTTGATTAAAATTATGATTACAAATTTAGAAAAAAAAAATTAATTTATAATATCATCATCAATTTGGAAATTTACAATGTACAAATATAGAGTAAAATAGGTTTTTTTGCACTAAAACAAACGTCAATTTATACACTTTTGATAGCTCAGGTAATATATTAACATCAACAATATTGTATTTGTTTTAGTTGCAATGTTTACCTCATTAACATTGCCAAACATTCTAGGTTGTTTTGTATTTAACTCTACTAGCTGGTGTTTTTATAATATTGTACTTAATAACGCCGTCTCAAATCGTCATATTACTTCTCCCTTATTGAGATACATATTTTTATATTAAAAAAAAGAAAAATGTATACATCGTAATTTCGCTAAAATCACACTTCGGTGGTTTTATTTAAATAGGAAATAAACTAGTAGAAGAACCTATGTTAATAAGGGTTAATCAATGTTCGTAATAAACAACAAATAATTATATACGTAAATACAGTCTTAAAATAGATTTATAAAGATTTTAATAGCATTTACACACATTGAACATTGGAGTTCGTAATACAGATTTTCGTAACGCTGATTTAGATTCCTTACCAACCATCCTATACACACCAGAATTTACAAAATAAGAAAAACTGGATAAGAAAGAAAATAGTTATAAAAGCAAAGTTTTCATGATACCAAACACAAGATGTAGCGTTAGGTGATTTAGGCTCATATACTGAATATATAACGCCATATAAATTATTACAATGATCTTATGGGAACTATATACCTAGTTGTTAATTTTTTTCTTAAAAATTATTATGAACTTCCAAAACATATATTTCTTAGGTAAATTGATACAGTCAACCGTAGTTTATTATATTTTTTCTCGACAACTAATTGGGTTAGTAATCTTTTATACTGAAGAATAGTGGTAGTTAATATATTAAATAGCAATATTATACCGTGAATTTCAGAAATAAATTTGTTGTTGTTATATATAAAGCATAAATTTGATATAACGAATATTTCTTTAACCTAACTTACTTTTACCTACTTTTTCCCGTTTTTGTGCCTGTTTGTGCGTGGTTGGCGAGCCTTGGTCAAACATTTGTACAACAGTTTTAAAATCGGTAATTTTGTTCAAAATTTGATATTATTTGTCAGTTTAAAGCTTAAAATATAACTTATTCAACATGTATTTAGCGAAAGTAAGATAGTCCGACCGTTAAATTGCTTTTTCGGGTATTATTTTTGCATCATTTGAATACACTGTGGCATTGTGAAACGTGCTTACATTAGCTGTGTTTCAAACAAACTAAACAAATTAAAAGCTCACATTTCAAGTGAGCTGTTATTTACCGAAACCCGATATCTAGTTATTGTTGATCGAAGGTTTCACTATTACTGCGAAATACAAGTCTAGCATCGATTAGTAATAATTATTGAAATAGCAATAGTTGGTAATTATATTTCGTTTAGCTGCGATCCATCGTATTCATTCCGTACGGTATGAAATTTAGTGTAATCGTTTTTATATTTTTATGTATTGGGATTGTTACCTAAAACGATAGTGTGTAATATTTTAGAAGACTGTGAAACAGGATAAATGGTAAATATTAGCTAAACAGTAGATATAGTAATTATAAGTAATTTTATTTATTAGAGCGTTCCGTGATAATCTCTTTTATGTGTACATAAATAGTTTACTTCACCCGTTTAGTGGATGTTCTAATTTAATTTGTTCAAAAATATCGAAGACTACAAATAATGCCATTTAGAACCATTTAAAGAGATAAAGTGCCAGAAGTAATACTGCTGAATTGCTAACTCGCTGAGTACCAAATTTCTCTATAATCTCTGTCGTATAGGACGATCCTACTAAATTTAAAGAACTTAAAAGTAGCAATAATTATCGTCTGTTCTCTATATTCGGAATAGTAGGCAACACTGGTTGTCATTGCTATTAAAGTGTCAACGCGAATGAATTGTCATTTTTCGGTTTCTCGTACACAAGTTATAATAATATTAGAAGAAAACTTTGTCGTGTATTTATAAAATCAAGATAGTAAAATGGTAAATTTTGTATATTTTTAAACCTTTTATATACTAATTTATTGATGAACCTGCTAAATAGTATATACTAAGTGTGGTTATGATAGCGTCATGAACATTACGGTGCAAATATGAGTATTTGATTTGAGAAATTACAATTAATAGTCATATTAAAACATCATTTTACCCTTATACTTGCTTTAATGATCGTTTCTACTTAAAATCGATACGTATAAATTGTTACTGGCGAAAAAATTTCTTGATATCTATCCACGCTTAACCGGGAATTAAACTTTGTTTTTAGTCAATATTAGCGTACAATGGAGGTGCAGTGGTTGCTATGAAGGGTCAGGACTGTGTAGCTATCGCGACAGATAAACGCTTTGGTATCCAGGCACAAACTGTTTCTACCAACTTCCCCAAGGTATTTCAGATGGGACCTACACTGTATGTGGGGCTCCCTGGTCTTGCAACGGACACACAAACCGTTTTTCAAAGACTGAAATTCAGGTGAGTTATATTTCTCTATCATAACTATACTTATTATTATTTAAGTGTAAAAAATAATGACTTTTCAATTAAAGAAAGTATCAATATTTAATGTAATAATTTTAATTATTATTAGCCCATTTGTGAATGCAGTCCAGTTCAGCTTTCCATTGATGTCCGTCGAGTACAAAATACAATTATTTTGTAAATGTATATAAAATTAAATGTTACCAAACGTATGGCAACTTAACCTTAGGTAAAACGAAACACTCAATGACCTTTTTTTTCGAACTGACTACGTTATTGACCAAGCAAGGTCTTAACAGCTTCACAGGACTACTAAGGCGAGCGCTTAAGGCACTCAGCCGATTTTATTTTGAGAACTAGCTCAAGGGTGCACGGCACATCTCGACTTTGGCTGTTGCCTGATACATGCAATTAGCGACCTATCTGAGCTAGCCTAAGCTAAGCTAACTATTCATACATATATGAGTTGTTGAAACATACATGTGTACCAAGCATACATGCCTCAACAACTCTTATATATATTTCGTATCGGATAATTAAAAATGACCTCAAACTCAATGACCAGAATTATATATAAGCTGAGGTAAGGATTGTATAAACATTGCAAAAAAATAGATTATCGATTCTTTTTTTCTCAAAAACGACGAGTCTCTGCATATTAAAACTTTGCGTGTGTGCTAATAATAATATTACTAGATGATTATTAGATGTCAATGGAAAACTGAGCCAACATTAACTCGTAATTAAAAAACTTAACAATGGGTGGTTTCCACAACTTTTCCTTTTAAGTGGGGTTGTATCCCATACCCCCAACCCAATCTCAACCAACCAACCAACCAACCAACATCAATGGAAAGTCGTACCTGTAGTCCTTCTGGAAATATATAATTATTTTGAAAATTACAATCTTTTTTAGATAGATAAAGATAAAATTATTTACTTCAATTGTTATGTATAAGTATTGTATTATGTTCTTTAGTATGTTTTATGGTCTGTGGACTATAATATAATAGCTGAAAATATCTCTTACTCTATACTCAATCTGTACTTAAAATTTCCTACAATACTTAGTAACTCTGAAATTATTATTATATAATTATTATAAAAGTAAATTACTTTAACCTCTTTTACAGAATGAATTTATATGAACTGAAGGAGAACAGGATTATGAGACCTAAAACATTCTCCGCCATGCTGTCAAACTTGCTCTATGAAAAGAGATTTGGACCATATTTCATTGAACCAGTTATAGCTGGTCTTGATCCTTACGATAACAAACCTTATGTTTGTAATATGGATTTGGTAAGTTTTTTAATCAATATAATGAGTAATATATAATTTTGTCTAGGTTATGCAAATACACAGCCCATATATCTGTAAGCATGTATAGAATAAATTACCAAAGATGTGGGAGTGTAGTCTTCATTGCAATTCAATAGAGCTAAATCAGGAAAATAGAAATTAAAGCAACAAATCAAATGCCTACAATGTGCTGAGTATTCAGTGAAGGAAAATATAATATGTTGGTAAACTTTTCTCTAATGTATGTGTCTGTTTATTACTTTCAAACTGAAAATCTGTAACTTAGCATCTGTAGGTGTGTTCTGCCAACTGCATTTGAGAGCTAGGTCTATCTAGCCTTTGAATAATAAACATCTTTGGCCTTGTTATCACTTTCAGTTAAGTGAAGTTGTTATCAAATGCTAAAACTTATTCGTGATTCACATCAATGGGAAGATATCTTGGTTATATCAGGTTTACAATTGAAAAATAATAAGAAAAGAATGTCTGTTTATGCTTTTACAAGAACTTCCTTTCAACCTGTAGTGGAGAGCTATTACTAATTATAAATCCTGCTTCATAAATTAGTATCTAATAAAAAAATAGTGTGATCCAATTTAGGTGTAATTTTTATTAGATAAAACTTTCTGACAGATTTTACACTGTTATAAACAACATAAATATAACAATTTCAATTTGGGAAAATAAGGTTTATAATACTAAATTAATATTTACAGATTGGCTGCCCAAATGAACCTGAAGATTTTGTTGTCTCAGGAACGTGTTCAGAACAACTGTACGGGATGTGTGAAGCTCTCTGGGAACCCAATCTGAAGCCTGATGAACTCTTTGAAACTATATCACAGGTGTGTTTTCACTTTTACAGTGCAACATTTATGTATGAAGATTAGGGACTCCAATAATATGTTCGAAGGGTACTTACAAATTAACATCACCGTAACTGAGAGTTCTTTATTTCACAAGTTTAACCTAACCGAGACGAAACTGTTTGGTTTTATAACTTAGAAATCATCAAGTTTCTAATATACAAAATTACCAATTATCTGATGGACATTTATATCAATCTGTCTCAATTAGGGTATCTAAATGTTTCGTCTCGGTTAGGTTTAACTTGCAAAACAAAGACAATCACAGTTGCAGTGGCGTTAATACGTAATTTCATTGAACCAGTTATAGCTGGTCTTGATCCTTACGATAACAAACCTTATGTTTGTAATATGGATTTGGTAAGTTTTTTAATCAATATAATGAGTAATATATAATTTTGTCTAGGTTATGCAAATACACAGCCCATATATCTGTAAGTATGTATAGAATAAATTACCAAAGATGTGGGAGTGTAGTCTTCATTGCAATTCAATAGAGCTAATCAGGAAAATAGAAATTGAAGCAATGAATCAAATCCTTACAATGTGCTGAGTATTCAGTGAAGGAAAATATAATATATAATGAAAATATAATATTGTGGTAAATCTTTCTCTAATGTACATGTGTCTGTTTACTACTTTCGAACTGAAAATCTGTAACCTAGCATCTGTAGGTGTGTTCTGCCAACTGCATTTGAGAGCCAGGTCTATCTAGCATTGGAATATTAAACATTTTGTCTGTTTGTTTGAATACACATCACTACTAAAGTACTGCGTTCATGATAAAACCATAAAGCATATCCTCTTTAAAATCTGTTCACTCTATCAAAAGTTATTGTAAATGTAATGACGACGCGACTTAAGTACAAGAGAAAAGTCTTTTGTTATGATTTTTCAATTGTAAACCTGATATAACCAAGATATCTTCCCATTGATGTGAATCACGAATAAGTTTTAGCATTTGATAACAACTTCACTTAACTGAAAGTAATAACGAGGCCCAAAATGTTTAATATTCCAATGCTAGATAGACCTGGCTCTCAAATGCAGTTGGCAGAACACACCTACAGATGCTAGGTTACAGATTTTCAGTTCGAAAGTAGTAAACAGACACATGTACATTAGAGAAAGATTTACCACAATATTATATTTTCATTATATATTATATTTTCCTTCACTGAATACTCAGCACATTGTAAGGATTTGATTCATTGCTTCAATTGCTGAGTATTCAGTGAAGGAAAATATAATATATAATGAAAATATAATATTGTGGTAAATCTTTCTCTAATGTACATGTGTCTGTTTACTACTTTCGAACTGAAAATCTGTAACCTAGCATCTGTAGGTGTGTTCTGCCAACTGCATTTGAGAGCCAGGTCTATCTAGCATTGGAATATTAATGTACATGTGTCTGTTTACTACTTTCGAACTGAAAATCTGTAACCTAGCATCTGTAGGTGTGTTCTGCCAACTGCATTTGAGAGCCAGGTCTATCTAGCATTGGAATATTAAACATTTTGGGCCTCGTTATTACTTTCAGTTAAGTGAAGTTGTTATCAAATGCTAAAACTTATTCGTGATTCACATCAATGGGAAGATATCTTGGTTATATCAGGTTTACAATTGAAAAATCATAACAAAAGAATGTCTGTTTATGCTTTTACAAGAACTTCCTTTCAACCTGTAGTGGAGAGCTATTACTAATTATAAATCCTGCTTCATAAATTAGTATGTAATAAAAAAATAGTGTGATCCAATTTAGGTGTCATTTTTATTAGACAAAACTTTCCGACAGTTTTTACACTGTCATATACAACATAAATATAACAATTCCAATTTGAAAAAATAAGGTTTATATAGTAAATTAATATTTACAGATTGGCTGCCCAAATGAACCTGAAGATTTCGTTGTCTCAGGAACATGTTCAGAACAACTGTACGGGATGTGTGAAGCTCTCTGGGAGCCCAATCTAAAGCCTGATGAACTCTTTGAAACTATCTCACAGGTATGTTTTCACTTTTACAGTGCAAAATTATTGTATGAAGATTATGTCAATAATATGGTCAAAGGGTACTTACATATTTAACACCACCGCAACTGAGATGTTTTATCGCACAAGTCTAACCTAACAGCGACTAAACTGTTTTGTTTCATAACTTAGAAATCATCATGTTCCTATTATACAAAATTACCAATTATCTGATGGACATTTATATCAATCTGTCTCAATTAGGGTATCTAAATGTTTCGTCTCGGTTAGGTTTAACTTGCAAAACAAAGACAATCACAGTTGCAGTGGCGTTAATACGTAAGTACCGGTCGTAGTTTGGTGCTCATTACATTAAAGGGGGAACTGAACTGAACCTGATTATTTGGTAATAATATATTTATTACACTTTTTAATAAATAATATACTACTGTCCAGGCTCTAGTGAATGCGGCAGACCGCGACGCGATCTCAGGTTGGGGTGCCGTTGTCTACATTATTGAAAAGGACAAAATCACAGAAAAGCATGTCAAAACGAGGATGGACTAGTTTATTATAAGAAGTGGTATTTTTTTCTCAAGTTTTATCAATAAAATCTATTAAAACTGTATTTGGTTGGTTATTGTATTCACTATACCATCCTGTTATCATTGTTTTAACTGAGATATAATGTTTAACTTCAGTTTTGAAATATATACATATACCTAATAAGAACGTAAATCTAAAGTGTATACTTTTTAGATTATTATTAAACAAAATTGTATTGAATAAGTAATAAAATACGTTTCAATCAATTGTAGAAGTATGTGTCTGTTTGTATGTACACACGCATCCCTGCTAAAATACTGCGTTCATGATAAAATATCTTCAAGGAAATCATAAAGTATATCGTCGAGTAACATTAATTCTTTGTTTCAATCAAAAAGGTTCGGTCTATCAACAGTTATTGTAATTTTAATGAGGACGCGACTTAAGTACGTGTGAAAAGTAGATAAGTAAATGGACTTAATATATTCAGATAACTTTATTAATCTGTTTTTTACATTAGTTCTCACGCGGACGGTTTTATTGGTGGTAGAGCCACGCTGAAACTATTATTGGTTTCAGCATGAATCGGTCGGCTCGTCCGGGGTAGTACCACCCTCTCATAGAAAACCGACGTGAAGTAACAGTGCTCGCATTGTTGCGTTTCGTTCGGTCAGTGAGAACGCCGGAGACCCACCTCCCCTCCTCTCCCTCCCCTAACCCTTCCCCCCATAGGGTGGCAACGCACTAGCAACTCCTGATGTTAGTGTCCATGGACGGTGGTGATCACTTAACATCAGGTGACCCACCTGTTCGTTTGCCACTTATGACATAAAAAGAAAAAAAAGGCATAGCATATATTAAGAAAAATGCGTGAGATTACAGAGAACCTTTTTTAAATTGAATAATTTATACTCTATATTGTATTAAAAATATAATATACTCAATACACTTCTTTATACATTGAGAACCATAGTTCTGATAACAAGATCGTTCTTTATAATATAGATATTTGAATAATAATTGATCTGGCTTATTCAAAGCCCACTTAACTAAGTACCACCGTCGAGTTGAAAATTTGTTGCAAAGTCCCTGTGTTCCAACACCTGCTCTTGAAAAGGCATTTTCCCTCTAGATCTAGCATGTGTAACGTAACACCTTAGATCACACCATCATTTAACTTCAGATCAGATCGTAGTCAACGCTAAACCTATAAAATATAAAAAATAAAATAAACAATGTCTTTAAAATCATTGAGTTATCGAAACGCGCATCTCTACACGCTCGGGTTCCTACTGGTTTCTATAGCTCCCTCAGGGGATCAAGTTAACAACTCTTTAAATGTTACTCCCTGTAGTGGAGAGCTATTACTAATTATAAATCCTGCTTCATAAATTAGTATGTAATAAAAAAATAGTGTGATCCAATTTAGGTGTCATTTTTATTAGACAAAACTTTCCGACAGTTTTTACACTGTCATATACAACATAAATATAACAATTCCAATTTGAAAAAATAAGGTTTATATAGTAAATTAATATTTACAGATTGGCTGCCCAAATGAACCTGAAGATTTCGTTGTCTCAGGAACATGTTCAGAACAACTGTACGGGATGTGTGAAGCTCTCTGGGAGCCCAATCTAAAGCCTGATGAACTCTTTGAAACTATCTCACAGGTATGTTTTCACTTTTACAGTGCAAAATTATTGTATGAAGATTATGTCAATAATATGGTCAAAGGGTACTTACATATTTAACACCACCGCAACTGAGATGTTTTATCGCACAAGTCTAACCTAACAGCGACTAAACTGTTTTGTTTCATAACTTAGAAATCATCATGTTCCTATTATACAAAATTACCAATTATCTGATGGAAATATATATCAATCTGTCTCAATTAGGGTATCTAAACGTTTCGTCTCGGTTAGGTTTAACTTGCAAAACAAAGACAATCACAGTTGCGGTGGCGTTAATACGTAAGTACCGGTCGTAGTTTGGTGCTCATTAAATTAAAAGGGGAACTGAACTGAACCTGATTATTATTTGGTAATAATATATTTATTTCAGTTTTTAATAAATAATATACTACTGTCCAGGCTCTAGTGAATGCTGCAGATCGCGACGCGATCTCAGGTTGGGGTGCCGTTGTCTACATTATTGAAAAGGACAAAATCACAGAAAAGCATGTCAAAACGAGGATGGACTAGTTTATTATAAGAAGTGGTATTTTTTTCTCAAGTTTTATCAATAAAATCTATTAAAACTGTATTTGGTTGGTTATTGTATTCACTATACCATCCTGTTATCATTGTTTTAACTGAGATATAATGTTTAACTTCAGTTTTGAAATATATACATATACCTAATAAGAACGTAAATCTAAAGTGTATACTTTTTAGATTATTATTAAACAAAATTGTATTGAATAAGTAATAAAATACGTTTCAATCAATTGTAGAAGTATGTGCCTGTTTGTATGTACACGCATCCCTGCTAAAATACTGCGTTCATGATAAAATATCTTCAAGGAGTAAGGAAAAAGCAGATAAGTAAATGGACTTAATATATTCAGATGACCTTATTAATCTGTTTTTTACATTAGTTTTCACGCGGACGGTTTTAATGGTGGTAGAGCCACGCTAAAACTATTATTGGTTTCAGCATGAATCGGTCGGCTCGTCCGGGGTAGTACCATCCTCTCATAGAAAACCGACGTGAAGTAACAATGCTTGCATTGTTGCGTTTCGTTCGGTCAGTGAGAGCGCCGGAGACCCACCTCCCCTCCTCTCCCTCCCCTAACCCTTCCCCCCATAGGGTGGCAACGCACTAGCAACTCCTGATGTTAGTGTCCATGGACGGTGGTGATCACTTAACATCAGGTGACCCACCTGTTCGTTTGCCACTTATGACATAAAAAGAAAAAAAAGGCATAGCATATATTAAGAAAAATGCGTGAGATTACAGAGAACCTTTTTTAAATTGAATAATTTATACTCTATATTGTATTAAAAATATAATATACTCAATACACTTCTTTATACATTGAGAACCATAGTTCTGATAACAAGATCGTTCTTTATAATATAGATATTTGAATAATAATTGATCTGGCTTATTCAAAGCCCACTTAACTATGTACCACCGTCGAATTGAAAATTTGTCGCAAAGTACCTGTGTGTTCCAACACCTGCTCTTGAAAAGGCAGTTTCGCTCTAGATCTAGCATGTGTAACGTAACACCTTAGATCACACCATCATTTAACTTCAGATCAGATCGTAGTCAACGCTAAACCTATAAAATATAAAAAATAAAATAAACAATGTCTTTAAAATCATTGAGTTATCGAAACGCGCATCTCTACACGCTCGGGTTCCTACTGGTTTCTATAGCTCCCTCAGGGGATCAAGTTAACAACTCTTTAAATGTTACTCACATTCGATAGGTAAAGGTTACAACATCGAAATAGCTTAAAAGCCTGTAATTATTATTAATTTCTATTTTAAGTTACCGATTCACTTTTATATACTTTCCGTGTTATTACAAAAAAGTTAAATACGTATTAAACACTTGGTTTAAAAAAGTTTCCTTATAAATGCACCGCGCTCACCCCAGGCAAGTTCGCGTTATCCTTTTTATTAGGCCTAACCTAACGTAACCAAAGCGAGACAAAAGAGCAAGATGGCGACCGCGGTGCATTTAATACGAGGCCTTTTTAAAGCCAGGGTTCAATACGAATTTAACTTTTTTGTAATAACACCGATGGGTTTTACCGTAACGTAACACATTGCAATTTCCGTCACATATTACCATACGAAATTAAATTTGATTTCAATAAGGATCCTGTCCCCTGTCGCACGAGACTTTACCGACTTACAATTATCAAATCACATCCTGGCTCGAAACAATTATTTTTGGAACACATAAATACATTCAAAACAATTTCCGTAACGGAATTCAAATAGAGAGTCGCTTCCGTTTTAATTATTTTCCTTAAAATGCTCAAAGATTGACTTGAATACACGTATATTTCTGAAGTGAAAACTCTTTAGTCTCGTTGTGATTAGAATTTCGATGAAACAAAAAGAGACAAATATACATCTATAAGATTTAACACGCGAGAGAATGAGATAGAATAACATCTTCGTATCAATATTTTTAGTTTCACTTCTACCACGTGTGATCTGCACACATGTTTTTTGATTATGAAATATTTTCGCAATACAGCTTACACTACACGGGGAAGGAAATAAAACAATGAATAATGCAGAAACTTTATAAACCGAATATTTTAAAAATAAGTTTCCAAAGTTTTAATACACATATTTTTGTCTTTACAAGAGTAGTAGTAGTAATAGACTAGAAAAATTAACAATTCAACTGTGTCAGCATACACGGCGAATACTTTCGTTAACAAAATTATTTATATGTAACAAATACACGACTTATTATATAGGGGCTCGTTGGCGTCAACCGTCACCTGTAACTGTTGACCGCCACGGTCAAGCAAAACTGACAATATTATAAATCGATAGACACGTAAAAAAAGAAAATAATAATTAAACTATACCTCTATTTATTTCGTTTTCGTAGTAATTGGTAATTCTTAACTAATTAAACTCAAATCACTGATATACGAAAGATAACCAATGAATTCAATTATAAGTAAATATCGATAAAAGGGATAGGAAATCGACAACAGATGCATCCCTATTAGTCAAATATTTTGACGTAAACGTCGACACCTACTACTCGTGGCGGTCAAAAATCAACAAATACAAATAAAAACTTATTCAAATATAAAACTACAAAGTAAAATAATAACTATCGACCTAAACAATGGCAACGCGTATGACATATCTGAAATCATCTCATGACTAACACATTGTTCAGGAATCTGTCGACACATAAAATTAGAAAAAAAAATCCTCACTCTAGAGGGTCACAGGGTCACTCACTATCGACCGCTTTGTTAGCGACTTGTTTTTATTTACCCATCAAATAAAACCGAGTGACGTATCTATAGTATGCAAAAATTATCTATAATTAAACACATCTATCACAAATATATCCATCGACAATATAATAATAAATTGAAAAGCATATATGCCAAGTGGAGCCCTACAAAATACTGATTCGTTTGAAAATATTTATATATATTTCGTCAACAGTGAAGCAATATTATTAGACATGCTTCATAACATTAATTCCTTTACATATTTGGAGGCCTTAACTGTGAAAGAATAAAAAGGTAAAATTTTGTAAAAAAAAAGTTCCAAATTCATGACTTTATATAGTATGAAGTAAAGCGATAACAGATACGGCAAAATATCGACTTCAAAATGACAAATTTAAATTTTATAGTAGTCGTAACCAAGTCTAAATATAGCGATGCCAGCCTCTGTATACCATTCACCAGACCTTTCTACAAGAAACAATAAAAAAAAAATTTGTTTACATAATCTGTGTATGCCGATTTTAAATCGATATTAACCATTTCTTCTATCGCTTTACTTTTGAAAATCTGTATACCATTCACCAGACCTTTCTACAAGAAACAATAAAAAAAAAATTTGTTTACATAATCTGTGTATGCCGATTTTAAATCGATATTAACCATTTCTTCTATCGCTTTGCTTTTGAAAATAAACAGTGGGATACAGATTAAAATAAAATAAAAATTAACCACCTTCCGTTCTTAGGTAGTAATCAATAGATTAAACATATAAAAATTATCGATTCTATTGGTATGTTATCTCGAGATTATCGATAAACCCAAGTACTAAAATGTAACGAATATTTTACTGATACCAGTCTTGATATATTATTTAAATATATTGAACTTCTATGAAATATTCTTTTTTCGATAATATGTCACAGAAACTCTGTAGTGATGATTTATTTCATGCAATATTATTAGTCAATATTAAGTTACACACTAGCGGAGCATTAAAAAAGCTATTCAATATAATTGATAAAAAAATACCTGTGCTAAATGTCATCGTATTTTACGTGTTTACACAATCGCTACTGTTAAATTTTTTCTCTCAAAGTGGAAATATAAATTGTATTCTCAACTATCTTAAAGGGATATAGTGAAATAATTTAATAAAATTATTAATATCGATATCCGACAAACAGTTTACATTTATGTCTATAAAAAATCTAAATACAATTCGATAAATTTCAACAATTTCTATCGATATTTTAACTCTTTCAGTTACACTCTAAATTAAAGTTAAAATGAAAAAAAAATGTCCCAAGTTCATGTATATATTTCCCCATCTATTGTCGACAACTACTACATTAAATATTTACTTTATTTATGGGATTTTTTTAAACGACAACTAAAATAAGAGGAGACTTCATTAATAGGCAGTTGTGGAACGAAATAAAATAGGAATTATTACGGGGCTCTTTACATGACAAAAATTAAATAACTTGAAGAATAAATTTTCGTTTAAATGAAAAGAATAGCCTTGTATTTTATTCAACAATTATATTAAAATGCAAGAAATTTAAAAATTGAGAAATATACAGGCGTTTATATGCTTAAAGAAAATTTTCTGAAAGAGTTAAATATTATCCAAATTTTATACAAGAACGATATAATATATAAATCGATATAGCGACCGTATACTACAATAGGTTCATAATTCGCACGCGAAGCGAATAAACATGAGAAAGAATTTGAAAATTTGACAAACATTACTATAAAAATCGTTATATTATTTATTTATTGAAAATATCACTAATGTCGACCCTAATCAAACACATAAATCGAATTTCTTTTTTTTTACTCATTTTATAAGAACCGACGTCACTTAAGTTTACGATATCATAGAACTCGATAACAATATCTTAGCGATGTATTTATGCAGTTTTTAAACAACCCACCCTTCTCAATATATTTTATAAGATATATACAATAATTTCATACATCCAAAGAACTTGAAATTAATAATTCATAGTTATTAAAATCCATTTAGAATATTTTTTATAAGCAAGGGTATATGTCAAAATCGATATATTTAATCTTTAATAACCAATCGATAACATGTATCGACAAACAAATATGTTCCAATTTTGAAATAATTTTTCGTTACGATGAATTACTTTACATTGTTAAACACGTTTACACTGATAACTATATCGAGATTATAATACTGCGTATGAAGTCGTATTCAAGGGTTTTGTTTATCGACAAAAAGCCGACAAGTATTAAGGCCTCGTCACTATGCCAGTGTTGCCATATTCAATTAAATTTTCATCTTAGCTGTCACTTGTCTGTGGTCAAAGTTTAACCTATGACAATACTGAAGAAACAGTAAATATAAATCGGCAGAAAACCGATGCTTCATTCAGCGCCCATTATAATGAGGCTAGGTAATATTTGAAACTACAGTAATTTACTTGTACAGAATCTAGCGAAAACTAAATATAAATTTAATGATAAAATTTAATGTTAATGTCTACACTTTGTACAAATAGGGTTATTATACAGATTTTAAGAGCATTGTTAATAATGAAAGCGATAATTTCGAAACTGACAAGTTAGATAACCATGTTTTGGGCTTTTAAATTTCTCGCAAAATCGATTAAGATAAAAATTTGTAACATTGTTTATAAGTAAAATGGTCTAAATAAAAAGTTATACAACAAAAAAAACTATCAACAAACGATAGGAATTTTCTGTAAATAATACTTTTGCGTGTTGCTTTCACAATTCCGTATAGTTATAAAGTTTTAATAAAAATAGCACAAACCTTCATATTTCATAAATTTATGTGCTAATGAGATACAGTATTATTACTGATATTAGATGCAAAATGTGAATGAACATGGCGGTTTAACAGTTCTCTTTTTATCTGAAACGCTTTTATACGCTATTGCACTGACTTGTAATATTTTTCTAGACCTTTCCAATTTATATTCACAATGGCAAAACTTATATATCAACATATTTGCATATTTATTGTAACAAAATAAGAATATTTTAGAATATATAAGTTTCATTGGATGACAATGAACCTTTTCATAGATATTTCATTAGTGACTTCTCGAACTTTTTAACTGATATTCACAATGGCAACACTGCAACCTTTGCACATACTTTCGATTTTTTTATTTAACAAGTATATTAATATTATTGCATATTTATTATGACAAATTAAAAGTATGTAGAATATTAAAGTTTTATTGGATCACAATAAGCCTTTTAAGAGGTAATTTTTTTAAAGAATCCGCTCGATTCTTGAGTTTTTAAATAGATGGAAAACTGAAAGAGGCATCGATGTCGTAATCTATGTTTAGTTTCCCTCTATGGCTTTGGCGACGAATTCGATGAAGCGTTTCCCGTATTGCTCCGGGTCACAAGTCGATATCCCGTCAACGTTACTCCCATACTTTACAGTCTTCGCCGCTTTCGCTGCCTACGAACATTATAGAGTCAAACAAAATCATTTTTTAAAATCAATTTAGGTCTGGAGATGACGTTTATGAACGTCAAAATAAACAAAAAACAATCACCGGTTCGATCAAAGAACCCAATCATCAAGAAGAACCGGCAGGAAACTCAATATTCTATATCTTATCATCATGTCTATACTAGTATTATAAAGCTGGAGGGTTTGTTTGCTTGTTTGGTTGAACTAATTTTAGTAGTACACTGGTCCTATTTGAAAAATTATTTCAGTGTTAGATAATCCATTTATCGAGGAAGGCTATAGGCTATGTATCATGACGCTAAGAACAATAGGAGCGGAGCACCAATGAGGAATGTTTCAAAATCGGGGTGTTTTTTTCCTTTTGAGAGCTTCAGCCTCGTGTTAGTGATAGCCCAAAATAACTATTCCGCGTTGACTAAGTCGCGCGCAAAAGCTAGTGTCTTTGTATACAAATATATATATCTTCTGTACGTGTGTAACGGATCTTCTGATGAAATTTTTATGTGTTCAGGTGAATTCAAGAATGAAGAATGTTCACAATTGAACCTAATAGGTGGCACTGCGATCCAATACCAGGATTTTTTTTTTCAAGGCAGTAGAACTTCTTTTGGGCCCGCTAGTATCTTTATAATATAGATTATAGTCGCATATCTTTTTGAGGGATACTCCGAGGTGGGTGTTTTTTGGCAGACATTACCATCATTCGCATATAGATCCACCCTATAATAATAAACTATAGACATCCAAACCAGCTTGAAATGATCCACTTGAGTCACTCACACACCGGCAAATGAAAATAAAATGCTCTGGGATTTTGTTATAAAACCTAAAACTATTACCTAAAAAACTGTTCCCAGTTTACTTAGCTTGAAAAATGAGAATCTAGACTACATACATAAATAATTCATATTTGAAACTGAACGTCGTCTAATAAATCATAGCCTGCATATACTGTAATAATTAAATCCATACTCAATAAATATCTCACCTGTTTCTTAACTCCGTAATGCGTCAGGACATCGATTAGGGCGACAAAATAAATCTCCTTTTTAGGGGCTCCTGAAATAATTATAATAAATAAAAAAACTACCACTTAATCTAGCTTACAGTATGTTAAGTTGCAAACATTTTCACACTAAAATATCATCCATTAATATTGAATAAACATAATTCCATATAGTATGTACTAACAACATAGATTAATTAATATCCACAGTCTGGAACCTTAGTTCTCAAAGTGTTCCAAGTGGACCCGCAGGGTTCACGGGAGACTCAATTGGGGTGTCTACATTGGCGTGACAAAAAAATAGGGGTTCACAATTAGTAAACGGGGTTCCACGAACATTTATCAGCTTTCTATAGTGAAGAACTAAAATGTTGGCCTGACTTCGCCTATCCCATGTAGGCAGAATAAATTTTAACAAGCTCAGTGACTGTTACTGTTTCTTGTACAAACTAGCATATCCCATATTCTGTAAAACGTGTCGAGATTTGCAAATTTCCGTAGTTAGGTCTAATTGTAGGTGGTAGAACCACGCTGAAGCTATTACTAGTTTCAGTACGAATGGGTCGGCTCGTCCGGGGTACTACCACCCGACACACAGAAACACCGACATGAAGTATTTCGTTCGGTCAGTGAGAGCACCGGATAACCCACCTCCCCACTCCCCCAAACACGGCCGGCAACGCACTTGCGACTCCCCTGGTGTTGGACGGTGGTGATCACTTACCACCACGTGACCCACCTGCTAGTTTTCCCCCTATAATATAAAAAAAAAAATCTTCACGTCGAGTCTTTTTGTCGAATTTTGCGAATATGGTATTAATGTAGCTGCATGAGGTCCATCGGAACCAACTAAATTTTGAAAGTGTCTATAAGAAAAAAAGTCTGGGAATCTCTGGTCTAGACCAATAAATAAAATTGACGTGTCTACTTGTGTTTGTAATGTCAAAATAAAAGCTTTTTACTAAATGAATATTATTATACTATTACATATTAGGGTGGGCCAAAAAAAACTTTCAATTTTTTTTTTTAGCTACCACGAAATTATTAGCGAAAAATTATATCAGACCTTTTTTGTAGGCCGTTCAATTTCCTACAAAATTATGTATTTACTTTTACCACAGAATAACTCGTTGAGATCAAAATTCGAAAAAGTAAAATCCCGTGTAATTTATATTGGAAATCGAAAATCACGATGTGACACCTATGAAAATTAATATTAAGAGCTCAAACTTAACCAGCATTTTTTTTCCTCATCTTGGACGATAATTTCGTGGTAGCTAAAAAAAAAAATTTTTTTTTTGGCCCACCCTATTACATATTGTACTATATGTATGTATATATACTAGGAAAGTAGTGGTGGCCTAGTGGTTTGACCGGTGGAATATTATTTCGATGTCTGCAGGAAGGTAACCCCGGCATGTACCAATGAATTTTTCGGAATTCGCGTACATTCACTAATTTAAATTGGTAACAGTATCGGCTGACGGTGAAGGAAAACATCGTGAGGAAACCTGAACCTGAGAAATGTTCTTGTAGTACTTTTTTATGTCATAGATGGCAAACGAACAGATGGGTCATCTGCTGTTAAATGATCACCACCGTCCATGGACACTAACAACACCCGAGGAGTCGCAAGTGCGTTGCCACCCTTTGGGGGGAAGGGTTAGGGGAGTGAGAGGGAGAGGAGAGGGGATGGGAGGTGGGCCTCCGGCGCTCACACTGATCGAACGAAACGCAACAATGCAAGCACTGTTACTTCACGTCGGTGCTTGCTAAAGTGTTTAAAAAATAATGCACCGTTTTAATCTGTGGCTACTTTGGTAATGGGACTTAAAATAACAAACCCTTAATCATAAACACCACCACATTAAACATTCTCCAAATAAATGTATCAATGAGACAGAAAAAAGAAAATATGGAGTCAAATTTTTTATGTCTTGAGAGGCAAACAAACAGATGGTTCACTTGATGTTAAGTGATCACCACCGTCCATAGACACTTGCAACACCAGAGGAGTCGCAAGTGCGTTGCCATCCTATGTTTGGAGTAGGGGGAGTAGGGAAGTAGGGAGGGGGAGGGTAGATGGGTTATCCGGCGCTCTCACTGACCGAACGAAACGCAACAATGCAAGCACTGTTACTTCACGTCGGTTTTTTGCGATAGGGTGGTACTCCCTCGGGCGAGCCGACCCATTCATGCTGAAACCAGTAATAGCTTCAGCGTGGCTCTACCACCATAAAATAACACAAAATTATGAATAAAATATAATATCCAGTACATGACATTCCAAGATCCTGCCAAGAAATCTGTGTTGTTATATTCGACGCATTATGAAGTGAGCCTTTGGGTCATAAATCATATTTATCTGCCTATCTCGCTCGCACTTACAGGTCTTACGGAGAGGTGTAGTGATGTGCGTAAGAATTGTAGAGGTGCATATCGATAACGGGATAGGTACGATCGATATACTAAATTATGTTAAGTATTAATAGGAATAATTTTTCGCTATCTGAAAATAAAAGTTTTTAATTTGTAAGATAAAATGTTTGTTTCGACGTAATCATAGAGAAAATGTTCTTTTAAAAACAGGAACACGTTGTGAATTATAGCCCGAGCGTTGATGTCACCATTTAATTTCTTCAAAACCAAGTTAGAAAATAAGTTCTCCATTGTGCGTATTGCGTAACAAAGCGTAAGTAATGTAATGAGTGTCATAACAAAAAAAATTATATTTATAGAAAAAAAACAACCCGTACTCGTAACGACCAATCAGGAGTCAGAGTGCGAATGAAGGTCACGATGACGCATCGACCCCGCGTGCGTAGGTAGATAAATATCGATAACGGGTTGCATTGCGTGCACAATCCTACTGTCAGTGACATTTATTGTCCGACGAATCAGTTTAAAATGCGTCGACTATAGTTAGTGTTGCGATGAAATAACAAGATTTTGCTTACCTTCTTGGCTTGGTATTGCGTAAATATCGAGTTCTGGGATGATACCCTCGTACCGGAGGGAGGACTGACGAGCGAACCCGCGCGGGCTGTCCGGTGGCGTATTATATCCCCATCTGTATAAAACCACCAAATAGTATCAACAGGGAGAGGATTCAATAAGATCAGACGTCCTTTTACTGTTACATACTTAAAAAAACTCCAAAACCTACTGACTAAAACGTAACTGCATAGACTGAACGAGTTAATCTAGAATTTTTTACAAATTTCGGACAAACGTTCCTAAAGTAACACAGCTGAGCACTAACAAAATGGAGTAATCCGGCAAAGCTGTGAAGACCCTGTCGGGTCAATAGCGTAGTCACATCGAGGAGAGAGAAAAAAAAAAAGGGGTTATTTTTGGCAACCAATATTCTAGTAGATTATTACTGCCAGTGTCAAATAGGTAGTAATATTACAAGTGTCTTGTGTTTCACTAGCACACATAGTTAATTGCTAAATTAAGACAAAAAATAAACAAGAAAAAAAAACAATGAAACAGTGTAAATCTTTATATTCATTAATTGAATGTCAATACATCAACCGAAATAACGCAAAACATTAACATAAAGTGAGCATTGGCATTTCAACCGTTATTACTTATGGAGGAAGATGGTAGAGCCACGCTGTAGCTATTACTAGTTTCAGCATGAATGGGTCGGCTCTCTCGGGGTAGTACCACCCGCACATAACATCAGGTAACCCACCTGATCGTTTGCCTGCTTTTGACATTAAAAAAAAGGATATTTTTTGCAAAACTGTACTCTGACAAATTATTTACATTTCAAAAGTTGCTTCGAATATAACAGAATATAACATTAATTATTATTTCCCAATAACTTGTAATATTCAAAACCTTAACACTATATAATTGTGATCATTTTAGTAATAAAAAAATCCTTCTTGTTATCTCGTAAGCAGAAACGTCAATCATAGCGCGTGATGTCACAGGTTTTGAAATATCATTCTGACATTTACCCTTTGTTGTATTCACACCGAAAAAAAAGTTCAGTTGTTGTGACGTCAGCCCAACACCACGATTGGTATTACCGATACACTTACAATATTAACAAATAATAATATAATACGTATTTTAAATTAAAATAATAAAATATTTTAGATGGTTCGAATAATTTTAAAATATTTTCTGAGAAGCATCTAAATCCATATTGGGTAAAAAAAATTCCAACCAATCTAGCAGAACATTACTGCCATCGGCGAATAAGCAATGGTATTACAGTTTCTTATGGTCACTGCAATGAAGTAAGAAGATGGTGGCCAACTTGTTATAATTTTTCAGAGAAATTTTGTAAGAAGTCAGAATCCATGCTCTGTAATATTATTTTCCATACAATTCACTTGTGCACAACACTCGATTACGTAAAATGCCACCTATATTACAATTAAGTCGTTACATTTTAAAACGAGCTAAATTCATGTTTAGCCGTTCCAAATATTATACGTTATTTTTAAAGATCTTTCCTTTTTAAAGAACTTTACCTCTTTATAATATTAGTATATAGATTATAACCCCTACCCGCGACTTCGTCCGCGTAGTAATAGTTACTACTCTGGGCTAACGCTGACACACAGCAGATGCCCTCAAAAAGAAAAAAAACATCTCGATTTTGAAACATTCTTCATCTGTGCTCCGCTCTTATTGGCCTTAGCGTGATGATATATAGCCTATAACCATTCTCGATGAATGAGCTATATAACAATGAAAGAATTATTGAAATCGGTAGTTCCTGAGATTACCCCTTACAACGTCACAAACTCACAAACTTTACCTCTTTATAATATGAATAATATAGAAGTATAGATTATGAATATCATAAAAAAAAATTAAATAACTTATGACCGGCAACATTTGAATTTCGTTCTCAGTGCATACTGGAAATCTTAAATAAATTAAACGGCTTATTCGAACGATTACATACAGTTTGTATTTAGCTCGTTTTGAAATGTAAGGATTCAATTAAAAGTTATGGCGAGCGGTACCTGTCCCCGTGGTGGCGGTTGTCGGTGTCCGAATCGGATTCGGTCTCGGCTCGGTCGCTCTCGGCTTCGGGCTCGCGTTGTCGCGCCGCTTCGGCCTCGAGCTCCCCGCGCCCGCACTCGTGCACGCCCAGCAGCAGCGAGTAGTCCATCAGGTGAAGCTTCGTCAGGAACTGGAATCAACATATAATTAGTTGATACCCGCGACTTCGTCTGCCTCCTTTTATTATTTTAACAATATATCTATTTTTCAATTCGGACCAGTAGTGCCTGAGAGTAGCGCGTTCAAGCACACAAACTCTTCGGTTTTCGAATATTAGTATATTATACTCCAAAACGTATATTATAAAGCTGAAGAGTTTGTGTGACTGTACTAGGGCTAGTCTCAGGAACTACTGGTCCGGATTGAAAATTTATTTTCAGTGTTAGGTAGCTGATCGAGGAAGGCTATAGGATATATATAATCATGCTACGATAAATAGAAACAGAGTAACATTGTTCCAAAACCGGTGTTTATTAAAGTTAGCCCAAAGTGACTATTCCACGCGGACGAAGTCGCAGGCAGAATCTAATTTCATAGATATATCGAGAAAAAACCATAAGCACAGCACTGCTTACCCCATTTCTCCTTGACAATAAAACAATCTCACTCGCTTTTGCGAGTCGCGTTTCGGGATCAGCCTGTGCATATCCAGCTTTTCGTAGGCCGGCATGACAGCGGCGACCGGCGATGGATAGTATATCACTCGGTGGTCGCCGTTGTTTTTGGATTGTACTGTGCTTACCATCAGGCGCAGTGCAGTCATTTTGCCGTGCTACTATAAAAAAAAAACATATATATCTGTTTATAAAACTCGTAGTTCCTTAAAATTTAATTACTGTATATTAAATGAGGAATCGATTTTTTTTTTGCTTTAGAAAAGTACTACGAGTATAAGAAATAAATAATTTAAAAAATTGTTAGATGATTTCAATATTTATAACTGACTTTCAAAAGGAGGAACATCCTCAATTGGGTTGTATTTAAAAAAAATATTTGTTATATCTTCGTAATTTGTAAACCGATTTGTTTTTTTTTTTGTAAAGGAGATATTTTTACAATGATCTCATTTTACTTTCTTTAGCATTACACTTTATATTTCAAACTAGGGAACCCCTCAAAATCGAACAAAAAATGGCCAGTGATTGAGATATTTAGTAGCACCTGATTATGGTCAAAGACATACTACTGCACTTTTTAGAGTAGATTTTTTTAAACCCAGTTTTTTTTAAAACTGCCTTGCACTATTACGTTTTTTTTTATTTCATAGGCGGCAAACGAACAGATGGGTCACCTGATGTTAAGTGATCATCACCGTCCATGAAGACTAACAACACCAGAGGAGTTGCAAGTGCATTGCCACCCATTGGGGGGAAGGGTTAGGGGAGGGAGAGGAGAGGGTAGGGGAGGCGGGACTCCGGCGCTCTCACCGACCGAACGAAACGCAACAATGCAAGCACTGTTACTTCACGTTGGTTTTCTATGAGAGGGTGAGGGGAGAGCCGACCCATTCATGCTGAAATGAGTAATAGTTTCAGCGTGGCTCTACCACCATTAAATTATTAGTATTTATTAGTATGTAGTATTAGTATTGCATCCTAATTACCATGTACAAAGTCGCAATTGCTTATAAGTTACCTATTATCTACTAGTTAATTTCCCAACATATCGTCATTAAGGTCGATGTCATTATTTCCATATATAGAAAAGAAGACTAAATTAATCAATAAAATTTACTATATCTGGACTTAAATCTAAGTTAATTTGTCTTTCGAATACCGACGAAAATATGATCTACTTATGGGAATTTTTGGTGGGATTTTGAAATGTAGTGTAGTGTATTTTATATTTTATTCATAACCTTGTGTTATTTGCTTCGATCAACAATAATTCGATAAAGGGTCACATACAAAATCGAAGTTAAAAGCTGTCCGCGTAATTATATACTTATGTGTAGCTATTTGTTTACTAAGAAAGGGAGAAAAAAGTTTTAAAACAGTTTTAAGTTCAACCTAATTACAACCATGAACACTTAGTAATAAAGTCACAAATGTTCAAAATATTAACTAATACTTACGATAAAACGAGCAAAGCAATAAATTACTCCCCTCATAAATGAAAAGACAACATAAACAACATTTAGTGTGAATTCAACCTTAACACTCAATGAATAAAGTACTTCTTCCCGTTATTGTGCGTGGTTGGCAAGCCTTGACCAAACATTTGTACCACAGGTTTAAAATCGGTAATTTTGTTCAAAATTTGATATTATTTGTTAGTTTAAAGCTTAAAATATAACTTATTCAACATGTATTTAGCGAAAGTAAGATACTGCGGCCGTTAAATTGCTTTTTCGTGTATTATTTTTGCATCTTTTGAATACAGTGCGGCATTGTGAAACGTGCTTACATTGGCTGTGTTTCAAACGAACTAAAGAAAATAAAAGCTGACATTTCAAGAGAGCTCTTATTTACCGAGACGTATTTTTCACGCCGACCCGATATCTAGTTATTGTTGATCGAAGGTTATTTGGCTCCATATTTTGTAATATCGGTGATGTGTTACTTAATCTAGTTTCGTTATTGTGGACAAGTGAAAGTGATGGGAGCATGAATTCTGATATGCCACAAAAACTTGCTGGAAAGTTCTAACAAGAGTGCCACCATCTTCTTAGAACATTAAAACGATCGCAAGAATCTTGTAATATCACCTACTCGACATTGGCAGTAATAATCCACTAGAAAATTGTTTGGCAAAAATAAAATAATATCTAGTTACGAGACATTTTAAGTTACTATTTTAACTAAAATTAACATAAATATGAACAAGGTATCACAAGGTGTGAGTCAAGACACCGATAGCGGTGCTAATCGCGTGCCAGCCAAACCGAACCGTATCGAATCGCGCTATTAACTTTGCAATATATGCGACAAATACCGTAACAGTCCAATTCATTTTCGATTCAATAAAATAATGCCGCTCGCTGAAAGGAAAATACTAGTAGTATTTTTGTTCAGATCAGAAACCATGTGAAAACCTAATCTTTACCAATTCGAAGCATATTCGCCCATACTTGCATTGGAAAGATCGAGAACGTTTCCAAATTCGTGTACACTAATTTCAAAAATATATCTCTTAACTGGTTCACCAAAACTACCGATTTTTATATTCATATATAGACCAGGCGAATACAAGAGAGTTCAGTAAATTTTACTGATTTTCCTTTTTTTTTTTTTTTTGCTTAACAATTATTTAAGAGTCATGAATAAAAAAAGTGGAACAGGATTTTTATTCACACTGTTGAGCCTTTATTTAACACCTCGGCTGATTTTTAAGACGCAGTTTTCAAAATGGCGGATCATGTATTTAAATATCTACCTAGGCATTTTTTTAAATTATAATTTTACATTACATAATTTGTTATTAAGTTTTTCAAATTTTGTAATAAATCCGATATTCTCGTAAAACTTATGTAACCAACAGTCTGTTGACCAGTGCCTCATAAGGTATTCGATTGTATGGAGCTTATAAACCCATGCCGTGTTATTACAAAAAAGTTAAATACGTATCGAATACTTGTTTTAAAAAGGTTTCGAATTAAATGCACCGCGGTCGCTGAATGTTCGTCATCTTGCTCTTTTGTCTCGCTTTGGTTACGTTAGGTTAGACTTGCGGCAACTTCTGAATGAGGCCAAGGAGAGTCTTGTCTCTCTACGAGAAGATGATCCCCGTATTACCATCAAAGGGAGACCTGAGCGCGTGACCAGGGCGTCGGAGTTTGCTTCCGTCACTCCGGTTCCCTGATCCACACACATGCGCTAGGCGGCACTGGAGTTTTAGCCAGTAGGAGTCTGGCATAACTCTATCACTGTCATCCGGCAGTGGGAGGTGTAACCAATGTAAAATTACTCCACTTTCAAAAAAAGAAAAAAAAGGGAAAAAAAAGGTTAGACTTGCGAAAAAGGATAACGCGAACTTGCCTCTGGCGAGCACAGTGCATTTATTAGGAAACTTTTTAAAGTAAGTATTTAACTTTTTTGTAATAACACATTAAGGTTTTGGACAGCCTAAAGTTTAAAAGTTTGTATTCGTCATTCTTCACGATCCTTACTAATGTTACACAAGCGAATGTGAGTTTGTTTGTTACAATTTTACACCTTAAATACTCAAACCAATCATCAACAGATTTTGCATACACTTATAGATATAGAAGTGAGCCAAAAGGGAACATTGTATTCAGAAAAAAGTTTGCCCACATTGCCCATCCTTTTACTTCTTTGATAATTCCTAAGGGGTGGATGGAGATGGAAAAAAAATCGAGAGAATTTTAGTACGAATATGGAAATTCGTACGCGAAAAATAAGGGGCCAACTTCCCGGAGCTAGATTTTATTTTGTTACAGTGACACGAGCGAAGACTGGGGTAAAAGCTATGTAAATAGTCTAGAACAAAGAAAATAGATTTTTTTTCAAATACCATGATCTAATACTGCTGTTTGAAATAATTGTACATTAGACCAATTAGTTTTATATTACGATTATAACATGTTAAGGTATGGGTGTTTATTACCTAAATAAATAAATTAAAAAAAAAATCCTAAAGTTAGCTTAGGTTACCTCAACGTCAGCGGTGAGTGTTTCTAGTAATTTCTCTTTGGCAGCGTCTCCGATGTCGATGCGCACTCCCTGCTTTAAGAAGTCGTTGTCTTTCAACGTCGGTAGTTCCTTCTCCAGCTCCTTCTCCGACGCTTCCCGGTCAACAGTAGAACCTTTCAGGTCATATTTCCTGAAAATAACAATAATTATTAATATTCAAAAAGTTCAACTTAACTAGTTTTAATATAGAATTGACATATTCTTTGAGAACAGTACTTTTTCTGGACCATTCGACCATAGTACATTGATTTTTAAAGTTTGAACTTTATTAGAGTTCGCTTGTCAACTTACTTCTATAATCAAATGTTTTCATCACAGCTACTCAGTTATTTGCCACATTAAAAAAAAAATAGCTTTCTGCACTTCTCCTTCATATAAACTTTAACTATGCCAAATTTCACGTTCATCCGTTCGCGCATTTCTCTCAAAAAGGGGTACAAAGTTTAGGCTTCACGTATTATTACATAATATATTTTGGTTATTGTGCACAAATGATGTAGATAGGAAATAATAACACGGTGCATAGATTCTGACTTACCACAAACACTCCCTGGACAGTTCTCAAAAAAAGGGCCACCATCTTTTTGCAACATTGAAATGATCACAAGAAATTTGCAATATCAGTACTTACTCGACAATGGCAGTAATAATCTATACTATAACATTATAAAGAGGTAAAGTTTGTGAGGTTGTAGAAGGTAATCTCAGGAACTACTGGTCCGATTTGAAAAATTCTTTTAGTGTTATATTATATAGCTCATTTATCGAGAAAGGTTATAGGCTATATATCATCACGCTAAGACCAATATTAGCTCACATAGGTCGCGAATTGCATGTATCAGGCAACAGCCAAAGCCGAGGTGTGCCGCGCACCCTTGAGCTAGTTGTCAAAATAAAATCGGCTGAGTGCCTTAAGCGCTCGCCTTAGAAGTCCGGTGAAGCTGTTAAGACCTTGCTTGGTCAATAGCGTAGTCAGTACGAAAAAAAAAAAAACCAATAGGAGCGGAGCACCAATGGAGAATGTTTCAAAATCGGGCCATTTTTTCCTCTTGAGAGCTTCCGCTGCGTGTTAGCGTTAGCTCAAAGTAACTATTCCACGCGAACGGAGTCGCGGGCAGAGGCGAGTCTATTATAAGATCGGTTGCCAATTTTAAAACTAAAAAATACCCTTCTGAACATTAAGTAATAAAAATTAATTGAAAGTTACCTATGTATGTTGAGGTGATTGGAGAACACGTTTCTGGTTGCGACGAGGTAGTGTTCAATTCCGTCCACAGTGAGTCTGTACATTCCGAGGTACTGAGGCAGAAGAGTCTTCCCGTGTCTCTCCACTATGTACTGTTGAATGATTGGTTACTAATTACAACCATTTTTCATCCTTCTTTATGTTACATGTATGCAAGGTAGTGGTTTTTTTTTTACTACGATGGTGGCAAACACACAAGCGGCCCGCCTGATGGTAAGCAGTCACCGCAGCCTATTGACGCTTGCAACATCAGAGGTGTCACATGCGCGTTGCCGACGCTAAAAACGAACAAGCAGGAACGAACAAGTGCGTTGCCAGTCTGTGTTCGAGAGAAAGGGGTAAGAGGGAAGGGGAAGGGAAGGGGAGAAGAGAAGGAAGGGGAGGGGGCTCGGCGCTCTCACTGACCGAACGAAACGCAACAACGCAAGCACTGTTACTTCACGTCGGTTTTCTGTGAGAGGGTGGTACTACCACGGGCGAGCCGACCCTGTATACTGAAATCAGTAATTGCTTCAGCGTGGCTCTACCACCATAGTAAGGAGAACTATCTCATTTGCGAAGCACGTTGAAAGCGTCGAGCTCTAAGCACTAAATAATAGTTCCGAGACCTTCCAAAATGGCGCTATCATAGACGAAGGTTATAGATAGTCCAAAATAATCTTGTAAATATAACCTAAGATAACAACTGTGAGAAAACGTGGAGTGTGATAGAATTTTTGTGAACTTTAAATAGTAATAATAAGTTTAGCGAATTTTCAGTGTTCACTTTTATAATTTGTTGAAATAAATGAACAGTAATGAACCCTGTTGCTAGTGTAGCGCCGCCCTAATTTAACGCATCTTCATACACAAAGGTGGGTCTACTTACCTCTACCATCTATAATTACGTATTACAAAATGGAACCACTCTCTCTGTCTGACCTTTTGTATAGAATCCAAGAAACATTCCATATATATATATATTTTTTTTCAATTCATAAATATCTTTATAGCCAGATTTAATTAAACATTGTTAATTCAGATAACCGATGATAATCATATCAGCTTGTAGGAAATCCATTGCAGGACTATAGGTCTCTTCCCTAAGGAAGGTACGGGCATACGAAATATTGGCTGTACTCTCTATAGTTACATGTTATAAAACGGAACTACACTCCGTCTGACCTTTGTAGAGTAGAATCCGAGAAACATCAGATATAAGTCTGTTTTTCTATTTATTTACAGTTTTATAGCCAGATAAAACACAAAAACATTGTTACTTTAGATAACTTATAATAATCACATCACATCTGCTTATAAGAGAACCATTGCCGGGCGATAGGCTTCGTCCCGAACGAAGGTATGCTCATAAGTACCACGCCAACCCACGACGTATTAGCGATTTGAAACACTTAATCACACAGTTCTATATTTTTCTCACATCCGATGCTACTATAAGAATATTTCACAGATTCAGGTTTCCTCACAATACTTTCCTTCACCGTCGTCCTATAGTATTGTCAATTTAAATTAATAAATGTGGCGAATTTCGTTGAATCATACTGCCGCGTAAATCATAAACGCAGTAAAGAACATGTTAACGGTTTCGAGAACAATGCGGTATACCTTTAAATTTTTATTTGTGGTTACCAGCAATTCGTTACGTATATATATTTATATATATACTAATCTTTGCATTACAAATATCAGGTAACCACAAATACAATTTCAAATTTGACCGCATTTTTATCGAAACCGTTAACATGTTCTATACTGCGTTTATGATTTGCGCGGCAGTATACATGCCAGAGTTTGATACTTCGGACAGCCCACGCTGTTGCAATATACTAAACAAAATGTATAGACGAACTAGTTGTGCCCGCGACTCCTTCCGCGTGAAACCTAATGTAAAAAAACAGTAACTAATAAACTCATCTGAATGTATTAAGTCCATTTACTTATATACTTTTCACACGTACTTAAGTCGCGTCCTCATTAAAATTACAATAACTTTTGATAGACCGAACCGATTTTAATGAAACAAACACTAAATGTTACTCGAAGGTATGCTTTATGATTTTATTGAAGAGGTTTTATCATGTACATAGTATTTTAGCGTAGATTTAGTAGATGCGTGTGCATACAAACAGTCAGACATTTCTAAAAATGATTGAAATTACTGCAACTTTAAAACATAATACAATGCAGACTAACCTTTATTATGAACAAGTTTTAAAACATCTCAAACAGGAAACACGTCATTCGTACCTGCCTAATAAATAGACATGCAATGCATATTGACATAAAGAATTATACGTTCGTCTTATTTTAAAATGCTTGCGTCAGAGCTTTATCAAAATTTTGTAGTTGGAAATGATGCTGTAGCATAAATTTATTTAAAAAAAAATTAAGGTGGTAGAGCCACGCTGAAG